>CM030008.1:100377760-100577760 GCA_017639485.1 Pluvialis apricaria | reverse complement strand
TTCCGACAATCTGTTCATCTCATGCTCTACTGAATTTCTAGCTATTTAGCAGTGGTAATAGTATATCTTCCATATTGTGTACTCACACCAAGTGAGGCATTCTGAATGAGGAAGGCAGGAAAATGACACAAACACTTTTTTGCCTCTTAAAACAAAGGCATCATTTCTCTCCACCTTGTGTAGCTAATGTAGTGTTAGCAGATCTTTGAAAAAGCAGATCTTTGAAAAAATTCCTTCCTGATTTTTCAGGAAGGAAGTTGTTCCTACTAAGTTTGGGGGCGGGGAGGAGATGGAGGGAGAAGATGCATATTCATTTCTAATCAGTTGATTTAGTCTCACAATTTAGCCTGTAATAAAATTAACCATGTAATGTAGAATTTTTGAAAGGTCCTTTGTAACTTCACAATATATACTGTTTGCAAGTTAATGTAAAGCAATGATCTTATTAACTTTACATCACGTAGTCTTTAATTTAGACAATATGAGCAGAATCAGAATTGAGCTATTCATGTCTTGTTGACATACAAAGATACAAATTCTTCCCCAAAATCCAGACAACAAAGGAAAAAGAATACGACAAGAAAAACAGTGTTTCCCCTTAACTTTTGGATGTTACAGTAAGTTTGCCCTAACGCTACTTTCTAATCCACCTCTTCAGCAAGATAATGTTCTGGTCTCACATGCAAGATGCAGCTGTCACAGACAGTCTGTATTACTTTGGAAGGAGGGGCTTTGTCCTCTGCACTGTAGCAAAACAGGGTGCTTATTTGATGACTAAGCAAGGGATTTTGAAGACTAGCTTCAGACTCCTCCTTCTGAAAGCCTTGGGCTGAACCCTGTCAGAAGGAGGAAAGGAATGTGAAGGGCAGACCGTGGACCTCTTGGCTTCTGGCTTTCGTTCATGCACAAGACGAGAACAATAGAATAGCAAAAAAAAAAAAAAAAAAAAAAAAAAGGAATGATCTTTAGTTTCTGTTCCAATTTCACCAGACTGCTTTTTCTGCTCATTATGTCCATCTCATGCCTTTCAGCATCTAGTTAACTATGTCTTCTGCTACGGAAAGAAACCATGTTGCTACAGATTCACAGAATGGAGCTTTAGATCCTCTAGACTCCTGGAGAGACCTCTCCTCTTCAAGTTATCTAAGTGCTGAGCCCATTCTTTGATATTTACATTTTCCTAATACACGAATGACAGGAATGCATCTCCTTTTGAGTTGAAAGATCTCAGGAATTCTTCAGCACTGGCCTGCTTCAGTGCTTAGAAATCTCACCTAATAATATTCTTAACTAAGGAATTTACCTGATTTCAGCTTCTGGCAACTGATTCTTATTGTACCAGTTAAGCCATTAAAAATATTTCCTTTCTTCTTCATGAAGATACAGAATCCTAATCAACACACCTCTTAAATAATTTTTGATTGAGATTTCCAAGCCTCTTGCTGAAAGACCTTCCGTTGTTTTGTTGTTCCTTTTGTTTCTTTGATGATCTGTCATAGGATCACAGCATGGTTGAGGTTGGAATGGACCTCTGGAGGTCATCTGGGCCAACCCTCCTGTTCAAGCAGGGCTCCCTAAAGACAGTTGCCCAGGACCATGTGCAGTAAGGTTTTGAACATCTCCAAGAATGGAGACTCTACAACCTCTCTGAGCAACCTGTGCCGGTGCTTGATCACCCTCACAGGAAAAAAAGCTTTTCCATAAGTTCAGAGGTAACATCCTGTGTTTCAGTTTGTGCCCATTGCCTATTGTTCTGTCACTGGGACAACTATCAGGTACCATTACAGATAGAAACAGTAGATCTACTTGTAATGTCTCCATATACAATATATAATTGGAACAAAAGTCACAAAAAAGTCACTTCTACTTTTGCTTGGTGGTCCCTAGTATCTGCAACCTGGAGTCACCCTAGCTGGCCCTGTCTGTGAATCTGGTACTGGGGACTCAGGTTCATTTAGTTAATTATTGTGTCCTAGATCCTTTTCAGGACACAGTTTGCCAGTCTGTACCCCCAGTCTGTACATTACTTGCTTCTGGATGTATCTCTACAGATTTGACTGTACAAAAACGTGTTTTATTTCAATAGACTCAGTTTACCACAAGCTGCTCCTGCAGACTGTCCTGCTCATGTCATTGTTCTCATGGAACCGAAGTCTGTGTGTTAGCCCAAGATTATTTGTAGGCTTTCACATTTGCTTTAAGATTATGTCTGAAAATGTTGACTAGCATTGGAGGCACTACTGTGGAACCCTGCCAGATATGCTCCTATTTGAGGGTAATTCTGCACTGAAAGATTTTTTTTTGCCATCCTCACCTCTGAAAACTCCTGGAGGAGACAAGCATAGTAGACTATGCTACTATGTTATGTCGTCTTAGAATCACAGAATCATAGAATCATAGAATCATAGAATGGTTTGGGTTGGAAGGGACCTTAAAGATCATCTAGTTCCAATCCCCCTGCCATGGGCAGGGACACTTCCCACTAGACCAGGATGCTCAAAGTCCCATCCAACCTGACCTTGAAAGCGTCTTCTCAGCTTTTTTTGTGCTTCTTGGTAGATCAGTAGGTCAGAATACTATTGGTAACACAAAATTTTGCTGATTTTTTTTTTCCTTCAAATGAAAACATTTCATCCACATGCCTGACTTGCTGGTAGCATTATTCATACTATACTTAAGAAAAAGTAAGCGTGGGCATAGGAAATATGCTAATGGTTCCTTCAAAGATCATGCACAACTGTTTCACTAATGATCACTAAGTTTTCAGAATGGTCTTCTGTTGAAGTGGACTGGTCTTATGCCAAGCATGATATTCTTGGAATTGCCTCTGCCCTGTCATCACAACCTAAGTTATTGAGCTGGGGTAAGTGTTAAGACTATAGGCTTGGGTTTTCTGCCTCCAGTGAGCTCCAGAGCCTGGACAATTCTTATGAGTGGCAGGACTGATTCTGAGAGAAAGGTCAAACTTATGCTAACTTTACAGTGCTGTAGCCTGGTGAAGTAACTTGAATTTTGAAGTCTTAAAGCTGCTTCCAAATGGTAGTTTTCTTTCAGATAAGTTAGTTCCCAGAAGATTAGAATGTTCTGAACATCAAAATACGATTATTTTTTTCTTTCTGTGAATCAATACATGGCCAATATGCAACCTGGCCCCGGTGAGGAAAACTACTAGACAATCAGAAATGCAAGGCTAGACTGTACCACAAATATATAATGTAGTTATATTAAAGTTGTTTTAATAGCTTTGGGTTTTGTGCATTTTATTTATTTGTTTGATATTGCAATAACAATATCAATATTTACTTATACAGTGGACATGAGCATGTAAAAAAAAAAAAAAGCCCTCAAACTTATGCACTAAATCCACAGGATTTAAAGTAAGGAAAATAATCCAAAGTAAGAGCATCAGCTAAGAGCTTTCACTTCAGGCTTAGATCATATTCTTGTATTTTGACATTACAAGAGTTTGAGATTGATGTTACATGCCATATGTGCTACAATAAGTGCAATGGAAAGAGATAAGGATGGCAGCCTTAGCTGCACATTTCCATTATTTTGTGGATTAGAAATGGGCAGACCTTTAAATGCCTGATTTTGGTTGGGACTAGAGACGAAAATACTGACAAGTATATGCGTACATGCACACTTACGTGGTTTCTCACGTATTTATGTTAGCGGTTACTAAGACTTGTTCAATAAAGTGTACCCTACTCTAATCTGCAACCCAGCTTTTAATTTATCCAAATATTTTGGTCTAAAATCTTTGAAAATGTTGTCCAACTTTGAGAAGAGTTATGAATTATGATGTCATTGCACTAACTGATTTTTTAAATTTTGGTTTCAATGATGTTTTCACAGTTTGAGGTTTTTTGTTTATTTTTTGCCCTTTGGTTTTTGTGTGAATTTAGAACAAAAGACTTGTTCTCTAATTTAATGGAGTCTGCTATAATCTTTTAGTCATTAGCACAACAAAATTCTCTGGGTTGCCAATTTTTTTTGGACCCAATGACTGATTCCTACAGTATTGTGCATCAAAACATGTTACTGAACTCCACTGTGAAGATTAGTGGTATGGCTGTGTTTTTTCAGAAGCATCAAATGGGGTGTGTTTAAGCACTGAACTTCCATTAATACTGATGAAAATAAGGTTCCTACAAAGACTTTGTGGTGCTGCTCTTATGGAACCACAGTAAGAATCCACAGGCAAAGAGCAGTTGCCCTGGAGACATACTTAAATCCTTATATCATAAATCAATCCAATTGCAAATAATCTGTCTTCACATGTCAGTTATTAATGCATAGGGTTTTGTTTTGGTTTGGTTTGGTTTTTTTTTAAGAATCAGAGAAGAGATGCAGTCTGGAGAAATGTTTAATAAAAAAAGGTTAAAATATATTTTATTTATTCCTCAGGTGGTCATTTTAACAGTTGGTAGTCCAGAAAGTCTGAACGTGCTTTCAGAAAGGGTATCAAACGAGCTGCTATGAATTTAATTTCTCTTTCACACAAGTCTTGGGAGACATTCACTGAGTTAGCAGAGAGTGAACAATTAACACTAGGGTTTTGGGATGCTACTGAATCAGACTACCTCTTCTAATCAACCTGTGCCGTGTGATGGAAACAGATTGCCAAAACAATGAACACTGTAATGCCACATTCAGAACCTGGTGACAGGGTCGTGAAGCCAAGAAGCTGTTGGGGAAGGGAAATGGTAAGAGAAAAGCAGAGAATGACATGCTTCCCAGAAGGCTGCGTAGCAATGTCATCCCTCTCGATTCACACAGACTTTATAGATCCTCAGAAGTGGACAGGAGTTTTCCACCTCTGACATGTCTTTCATCTCAAAGAACAGTCCTTAAAAGTCTTGAGAATGTTAATTCATAAGCTTCTTGCCGTTTTGATGGCAGGCTTGTTTTTTCATCGAGGTCGAACACTTTTATTCAACTAGAAGCCTAAAAGCACTCAGTGGGCACATAGGAGACAAAACCCCTGAGCAAAGGCTAGAACACTCCGTATCATAAATACTGTCTTCAGCATGATTTCATTCTTGCTGCCTGCACTGGTATCAACCATTAGTCTTCCACAGAAGATCCTAATTGATTTTTCTCTGTTCTTGGTAAGTCTAGCAAAAAGGTAAGACTAAACTAATATATCAGAAGGATTTAGAGAAGGCATAAAACTTTTTATGTTTTGAGAGAATAAAAGTATCAGAATAAAAAGTTCTGAAAAAGAACTGGTAACTGGAGTCAGAATCTCAGAAAGCAGTATTTGTAAAATATTTTGCAGCCATAACAAAACTTTTACAATCTCAAAATACCAGTTTTCAGAACTTGTTTTGTAATTGTTCTTAAGCAAGTTTGCTTGAGCCTGGAAAACCATGAGGACATTAAAGTTAAAAGATTGTCTAGACACATATCTCTTCCAAAGCATTTTTCTTGATAAATTGTGCTACTTATTTGTGGGGAAAGACATCTTCTGGATAAAAGAATGTGACCTATTTCATTCCTGCCATTTCATGTCCTTGTCGTTCTTTGGGGATGATTTACATTGCATGCCTGTGCATGTAATGTACAGCAATTAGTATAGCCATAGTGTCCCATTACCTATGCAGCCCAGCAAGCACAGGCTTCACAACAAAGTGGGAGGAGCGTCACAATGCGATGGTCCAGATATCTGCCAGAGCAAAGTGCAGCAGACTCTACGTGACAGATCATGTAACAAAGTAGAGTCTGCAGCAGGAATTGTAAAGCACAGCATAGCCTACCTAACTGGTAGCACATTGCTGGTTGGACAGAGTGGCATAACACAGGAACACAAGCTATATCCATAGAATCATAGAATCATAGAATGATTTCTGTTGGAAGGGACCTTGAAGATCATTAAGTTGCAACCCTGCTACCATAGGCAGGGACACCTCCTACTAGACCACGTTGCTCAAAGCCCCATCCAGCCTGGACTTAAACACCTTCAGGGACGGAGCTTCCACAGCTTCTCTGGGCAACCTGTTCCAGTACCTCACCACCCTCACAGTGAAAAATTTCTTCCTAATGTCTAATCTAAACCTACCTTCTTTCAGTTTAAGGCCATAAACAGTGTATTTATTCACTACATAAGACAAGAGTGACCGCATTGAGAACATGGCAAACTACTGCTTCTACTGCAGAGCCTGGATGGTAAAGTCTGGGACAGCTGTAGTTGTGCAGAGTAGCATGAAAATGACAGCATCACAGCAACTGCATGACATGGTTTGATGTATTGATGATTTGACTACCCAGAACTGCTGTTTTTTTTTCTTGACACAATGCAGTAATGGCTGCATAACGCCGCACAACATAGCAATGACTGCCCTTCATGGCAGTGCAGACATTGCACTGCACTAATTCTTTTTGGTTTGCTTTGCTTTTTGTACACTGATCATCACTTCTCTTTCATGCATTTTCTCATTTACAGCTTGCTTCACTGATTCCACTTAGCCAGTACACATCCTTTATAGATGGGAAAACAAAACGGAAATGTTCTTGTTTCGAAAGAGAAGCCTGCAGTTAGCACACTGAAGAGTGATTCCATATTCATTTCACAACCTCATCACTTGCTCTGTAAATAGCAATGCCACTTCCCATTCACAAAAGAAGAGCAGAAATAACCTTTTTTTTTTTTTTTTCTTTTCCCCCAAAGCTCTTATTTGAAGACCTGTGGCACTATATTCAGAAGTTTTACTTGCAGGTTGTGGGTTTACTTTTGTTGTGGATTCAACAATTGCTCCTCTTTTGTCTTTTTCACTCCAAGACTGAAGAGCAATTTGGTGGTAATTATCAGCAATTTCACTGAAAACCTCAGTCTGCCTGAATTAGCACACTGACATACTTTAACACAAAGAGGAAAAGTTGAATTTTGGAGTGTAAACTAGATTATCAACGGTTTAGATTAGATGCATAACAGGAAAACACTGTGCATTTTAGTAACATCATAAATCAAGCAAACCACTTCTGTATTAATCTTGCTACCTACCAATACTACAAGTAAAAACTTTATTTAATCCCCACGCATAGGTGAATATTATCCTATTATATATGCAGAGTGAGCTTTCCAGGGGAAAAAACAACAAAACTCAAAATTCGAATTACTAAGGATTTGCAATCTGAGATTTCCATGAGCAACACGTGACTCAGAGATGTATAACTGCACATTTTCAGTTTTCCTGTCGTGTATATCCAGTGCCATTGGATAACAGTCAGCAGAGGACAGGATACAGTCTTACACCTCAACACCTGCACAGTACTTAAGGTCACCTTGAGGATCATAACTACACCAAAGAGAAAGCTACCAGTGCTTGCATTGTGCATTATGTTATGTATTTCATGGGTAAAAGGACCAAGTATCACTTGCAGTTTTGTTTTTTTTTTTCTGGTGATCATAGTAGATATAGCAATTCAACGTGGCACTAAACGGCTTATTTTTAATCTTGTGACCCTCATAACCAGCAGCGTGTCTTGTACCCATTTTATAGATAGAGAATTTAATGCAATAAACAACTAAGATACTTGTCACTGGAAGTATGAATCAAAGCTGACACAGAGTCAGTACCAAATTAGTGCTTTAATCTTAAGAGTTTAAAAGCCACTTTGGTTTGGTATGCAGTGGGAACAAGAGTACATTGAGCCACTTTCATAGTGAAAACCTTTTCTTCCAAATGGGATCTAGTGATGCGAGTTCATGTTTTCTTCCAGGACTTGCTATGGTTTCTGGTGCCCTCAAAGGAATAAAAATAAGAAAGTTGCAGTGTCTCTCACCTCACAGAGACAGACTGTATGCGATGAAGTAGGTAATACAGTTTCCACTCTACAGATGTTTAAAAAAAAACCTATGAGGTTTTTGGCAGAGTATCTATAAACTGGAAAAGCTTTGCATTACAGAAAGTGAGAACTGGAGATACCTCTCAAAGTAGGACAACCTTTTAATTATCTTACAAGCACTTCTTATTTTCTACCTTAATAAAGAACATAATTTTCTAGCATTATCAGTGTAGCACTTTCATGTTGTTACCTTATCAATATAAAAATCTTATCAAGATAACAATATTTCATATTATCTTATCAAGTATTGTTATCTCTTCAAAATTTGTGGGGAAAAATAAATCTATTCAGCATCTACTCAGGTACAGAACACAGACCAGAGGGCATGTACTTTTCCTCTTTTCTGTATGCAACTGGTTAAAAAATTTTGCTATCTAACAAGTACAAAATAAACCACCTGCAAAAAAGAGGTGCTGAAAACAGAAAAAATAATTTCAGTACAAGCAAATGAATGACTGTGATTCTGAGCAAAATCTGTTTTGGTCAGAATGATTCTGCTGCTCCGTGCTTGCCAATGTCAGTGCCACACACTTGGGTTCCCTGGAATGAGGCCATCGATTTCAGCAGTGGAGAATGAAAAGCTGAAGCAAAAAGTGTAAATAAGCATCCTGTGCTTTTGAAGAAGTGATCCAAAAAGCCTGGGAAATGGAAAATAACTGTTATTATGTACTTGTTGTAGATAAAGCAATATATGTTACAATGCCCTAGAGAGTTAACCCATGTGTAAAACCAGGAAGGGAAACTAGTTGCAGATAAAAGCTCCTTTTCTAAGCCCTGTGAAGTTCTTGCCCTATATTTTTGTGTGTTCCTGTGTTTATCCAAACAAATAATCAGCAGGAATGACTTCTAAGTAAAGTGGAACCACCCTTGAGCAACTACAGTATCAGGTTCTCAGGGTTTGATCCTCGAGGTTGACACAAAGGAGTGGGGGCCTACACATGGGTGAAACAATAATACCTACAACGAAACTCTCCAGAGATGTGAGAATTCACTTATGTGGACTATATACATTAATTTCAATAGGGCCTGGATATTATCCCAAGTCTGTCATGGAAGGTGATGAGATTCAAAAGAACAGGGATTGGTAATGAAACTGCATATTAATTTGGATGACAGCATCATATAAGGGAATTGAAAGAAAATAATGTGAAATAAAATGAAGTATTTTACTTACGCACTTTAAGCCAGATGTTTACACTGGCTTATTCATTATCATGTTCATTATTGTATTTATTTTGCATCAATTATTCATAATGACTGACTATGAATGTCTTCCTGTTTAGATTTTATGAATGGTTAATCCCCTACAATCCTCTATCATCCATGATTTTACCTTTTTGGAGCATAACGATGATACTCTTTATGAAATAAGAAACAGGTAGAGTACTTGATCTTTCGAATGCATCAAGAAAATAAAATGTCTTTGAATGAAACCATACAAATAAATATAACCCATTTCAACTACTTTGGGAAAAGTTCTTTGTATTTCTAGTAAAAATAAAAGTTTCGGTATTTCAGACCAAAATAATGATTTCATCAGTTTTGTATGTGGGAGTGGTAAAGTGGACCCTTCATTTTTATATTTGTGATTTTTTTGTACCTAGAGCTGAATCACAGAAATTCTAATTAGAGTATTTTAGAATTAAAAGAAACCATGATAAAGGTAAGATTGAAACGACAGTGAAAAAGGGGTCAGGTATCAAAAATAATGTTTATACATCTGTTTCCCACAAACTGACAAAAGGCCCTCTTTAATGTTGGATTGGCAGTCTACCTTTCAATCAGCTATCTACCTATTAAGCCAGAATCACCAGTGTACTAACCATAATTCTGGGGATGGAAAAAGTTATGCTATAAAAAAACAAAATAAGGGGAAAGAGAGTAAGTCAGAGAATTAACAAACACAGAACAGCCTTTCACAGCACCACTGACAAGGAGCTATTTAACTTACCTCATTAAATAACACATAACTTAGACCACTTTAAGGAACTTCAGGTGCTTCTTGTCTAAAATAATAGATTTACAGTCAGTTTATGACCTTCCCAGCGTTCACGTCCTCTGTTTGTCTTGCTTGTGTTCTGTTAAACAAGAAAAGTGTTGTGACCCATAATTGCAGGCAGATTCACAGCAGGTTTTGAGGAGCTTTTTTTGCCACGGTGTCCGAGCTGTCTCCATCTGCTGCTGTCTTGTGTGCTTCCCACAGGGGGACCTGGCTAATTTTTCAGTCAATTAGCAGAAGGGTTGCTTTTGTTCTCCAAGTGCACCCCCATGGGCTCCTCTTACACCCTGGACACAGTATTCAGATGTTGGGAGTTTTCAAAAAGCATATCATGTTATTTTTGTTCTACTGACCTTTGTGACATTGTTGGGCGAATGCTGTCTCTTGTAATCATAGACACTTACATTAAACTGTGTAGGCTAATTTTGGAATGTTTTTAATACGAATATTAATAATACATGTAGCAATGGCTTTTTTTAAATGATTTCTGAAATCTTATATCAAAGCCTCATCTTACTTTTTCGTTCAGGAGGAACTAGTTGACACACTAATACTTCATCATAATCATTATTTACTATATATTTTACTCTCTTAATGGGAAAAAAGTTCCTTAACAATTGCTTTTGCTACTTACCTTCTAGGAAGGAACATTTAAATGTTGAACAGAAAACTAAGGTTATGAACACAACTCCAGTTTCAGTGAAAAGTACTTACATATCAAAGAGCTTTAAATAGTAGATTTAATTGTGCACATGTATGTTTATAGCTTTGTATAGCTAGCAGAGGGATAACGCAAACATTATATAGTGGCTGAATAATAACCTAGTAGTCAAGCTCCTTGTGCATTCTTTGTGTTGCTTTCTATGAATTTTAATCAGGGTTTGGCTAACGCACTCCTTGCAAGACGGAAAATGCTGTTATTTCAGTATAACAAAATATTACTAGATTTCTGGAAAAAAGTCAGTGTTTTCTTCTGGAAGAATATAGTTGAGCTAACAGAAAGCACGATGCTTTAAGCCCCCCAATTTATGCACATTTCATTTGGAATGCTATCTCGCCTAGGTGTCCCTGAGCCTAATCGGCTTCGAGAAATTTTGAACATCAGGTTTGCATACGATATTCTCCATGTGCTGTAGCGACCATTGTATACTGCGGGAGCATATAGAATTCTTCTTTTTAATTTCACTGCCGTATCTTTTATCTGTGATTTCTATCTCAGATGCAAATATGGATTGGTAAGGCTATTTTTCCTTCTCCTTAGCTCCATGATCACGCCGCTACTTTTTATGGTAGGATATCAAGCGAGTTCGTTTTCCTGTAACCTTTCATCTGCCCAGCCTCTCGGCTATATCTTTCTATAGTTAATAAATATACTTTTTCTCAGTGTTAAGCAATAAAATATTCACTGGGTCTGAGCTGGGGTTAACAGATTTCTGAAAATTTTATTGCGTGACAGCCTGTCCTGCATAATCCCCTCAGCTGTCTCATGTTCTGGGGCAGAAATGATCTTATGTGTCACTCTAATAGTCTAGAATTACACTTGTATCACTGTCACCAGCATATGGGGCTGTGTATACCCCTAGGCCCAGCTCCCTCTCTTTCACGGCATTTAAAATGATAACATTTGGCAAAGCCAGTTTTGACAGAAAGTGAACTCTCCTTTCCGCGCCGGTGACAAAGCCGGCCACCGGAGGCCTGACACTGAGCAGCCAGTCATCGTACTCTTTGCTGGGTAATGATCGCGGGTTTCCCTCCTCTTAATAACCGCCTCGCTGCAAGGGGAGGCTTGAGTGCAAGTCTTCACTTAATTATACAGTCTTCGTCTTAAGTGCTTTATTCATGTGAGGGCTTCAGCCGCTCAGGCGTTATTGTAGCTTTTCTTTTTCCACGCTGCCGAGATGTACTGATTGCTGGGCAGGCAGAGGGAGTGGGAAGGACTTCAGGAAAAAAACAGGCAGGAAAACAAAACAGCTTGTGTATGCTCAAAAGCAAAACAGTTTTAAGACCTGCGTTGTGTATCATCATAACAAATCTCTGAATGTATTGCACTGCTAATGGCAGCTGCTAAAGGCTGTGTACAGCTTATTTACAAAAGCCTGAGAGGACAAAAAAAATAATAATTCATAATGAAAGAAAAGAAAGGTAAGGAAAAAAATGAGTCGCTCTCTATAAGTGAGGCCAGGTCCTGAAAGGTCATTTTTTTATAGAAGCAAAATATAGAAGCAAAAAAGTTCCTGAGTGGCAACTCAGGAGCTTGGTGCTCAGGTGAACCCTTTATTTAGGTCTCCTAAACTAACCCGTAGACATTTCTGAAGTGCAGAAAGTTGTGTCAGCAGGTGTTCCTGGCAGCAAAAGGAGGACATAGTACATTATTTACTGTTGCTCCTAGACAAACCTTATTCATATTTTCCCCCCATATCCCCAATTCTAGTTTAGAATTTGAAGAATATTTTCATCTTACAGTTTACTTTCACCATTCTAACTGGTATGCTTGTAAAGGAAGCCTTGACTCGTTTTCCCATTTTCCATTGCCTTCCCCCATAATGCATCTTGTCTGAATCTATGATAATTCCCAGTGGATGTCTTTACTGAGGTGTCTTTTAGTCAGCTCTTAGGTAGTACACGTTGCAGGTTGACTATTAAAAAAGAGAATAACACTTTTTTTTTTTCTTTTTGCTCTCCCCCCCACCCCAGCTATATTAACACAATGTTATTGACAACTGTTTTCAGTGCTTTTGTACATAGCTGACTTTGTCCACACCAAGGAAATGGCCCCTGTTTTTTTGCTTACATCCAGGCCTTGTTTTTAGAAACATATGGGGACATTCCTCATTCTTCCTGAATTCCTGTTTTCAGAAAAGAAGAGCTGTCTTGAGCTGTTTTTCATTACTAGCACACAGTGAAATGAGCTCCATAATATGGAGAAATGAGAGGTGCCCTAGACTACAGAAGTTTCTCAGAGATCTGGAGAACTGAATCACCTCAAAGTGGGGAAGGATAAAAAAATTGTGCCAGAAAATTAACTTGCGGGAGTGTTGGTTAAAAATCTGAACTGTCTGAAATTTGATTTCAACCAAATTCCAGATCTTTTGTGTTTCAGTCAATTCTCTTTCTACGATGGCAATCTCTTAGGGCTTACCACTGCATAACCTGAAACCCAATGATATGGCTGCATGAAACGTAATGCTCAATGACCTCTTTTGTAGGACTATAGAGATCTCATTAACATTAATACCATTTGCGGAGAACCTTAGGACAATGTGAAGCAGAGCTTTAAAAAACATGCATTCACCCACAGGTGTGCATTGAAATTTTAAAGACATGTACTGGATTGTTAGGAATATGCACACTGAATTTTAAGCAAATCCCTGAAGTTTCTGGTGCCACTGCTTAAGCACTTCATTCTCTGTTATGTGCAGTGACTTTCATGAGCAGTTTAAAGCAGCGGTATGAACTATTTTCCTGAAAAAACTCTAGGCTTGTTCTTATACTACATATCTCCTGGCAGCTCTGTCATGATTCCACCCAGAGAGACACAAGCAGTCTCTCTCCACATATCCGTTAGTTTTCCTTATTGTGATTAATAATCCTCAGCTAACCGGTGGTCGTGGAGCTAGCACGTGCACGACTTTGAATGTAGATCCTCACTACTGTGTTTAGCTGCCCTGTCAAGCCCAGTCCAACTTAAACTATTATTGAAAGCCAGATGATGACTTTAGGTCATGGCCCTTTGTGATCAATGTAAATATTCCTTTGCCTTCTAGTAAAGAAAGCAGTAACTTTGAGTTAAAAGTATTTAGCCGTGACTTGTCATTTCTGTTAACTTGCACCGGTATATGATTATGTGTATGCATCTAAACATACATTTGCATTTATTTATGTGAATGTTTATATATATATAGATGCACACACCCAGAAACACGTGCAAATATGTAAGTATTTGTCAAATTATATGCTGGGTTCAATACTTTTACACTGTTTATGTGTGCTTTAATATGGCTGTGCTTGGTAGCATTTTAAAACCATTTAGTAGTTGATGTCAATAACTTGTTGGCAGGGGTGGGAAGAGGGGAAAGCAACAGCAAGGGACAGAAACTTAGTCAGGATACAAGCTGCTGAAAATGCTGGCTGTGTTTAAAGAAAGTAAGCCCCATCTGACAGGAATACACCTAAGAGCTAACCCATATGTGGTCAGATAAATGGAGCTTTATATTACCGTATGGAGACAGTGAATGTAAGAGGCTCAGTGTAAGTGGCTAGTTGGGATCATTTTTCTTCATGAGGAGGGTCTCAGGTCTAAGGCAAGATTGCATCATTCCAAGATGTCTGCCTATAGACACAGAGAAGTATATTACTTGCCCAGTTACATGCGTGATGAAAGAGCAGCGCAAGGCTGAGAAGATGTACAGACTTGGTTCTGCCTCTGTTGTCAGTGCAGGAACTCTTGCATTTTGTCTTTACGATTCAAAACATGGTATTTTTAGCTAGATTACCTGAATTAAGGCAGTCAAAAAGTTCTGTTAACTGCAGATAAAGTACAAGAAAGTAACAGGGGAAGAAACAGAACGATGAATCGTGTAATTTAAACTGCATTTTAACACTTTCTGATGGTCATCTGTTAACATCCACATGTTATTTCCAAATGAAGAAAGGATGCTTATGAATTATTTCTAAGCTTCATGGAAAATATATCTTCTCATCAACTATTGCATCACCTAAAACTCTTTGAAAGCAATCAAACAAAACTCCTAAATGCCATGCTTCCCTGCTTCCCTGCATGATTCCTTCCAGACAGACATCCTATTGCAGAATTTGTTGCCATAGTCAGAAATGGCCATACTCGTGCAAGTATGACAATTTAATTGTCATAAAATTAGTTGCCAGATTGCTTTTTATAGATTTCTGCATCCAGTTCAGAGTAAGCACAGCTGAACGTACGAACCACGCAGTGTACCATATTCTGTCTGACCATCTTATGGTCAGTGGCTGGTACATGACATTTTCCATGACATATACAAAATCCACCATTTTCTTTGCAAAAAAAAAGTTTTATTTTATATTTTTTCCAATCAAATTGTTTCTAATGGGATGACCTGCTGATCTCTAATTGTAGAGTACAAAACTTGAATAATCATATCAGATGGATGAGTTCCATAGAGTTTCTCAGAAGGCTTTGTCAATACAGATATATCAATCAGATTTTTTTACTTAGAAAATCACATTAAAACTGAGGCATGCCAAGAAAGTTATTTTGCCTGGCAGTTATGTTTGCCAGAACATATACTAGGCAGTTATAATAATACTTATATGAAAATAGACCCCTTTTTTTCTGGATAATTTTCTATGTAAGGTATAAAATATATATTTAGAAAATTGGGGTTCTATTCTTGGCCCTGCCAGTGACATTCTGAAGAACCTTGGCCAGGTTTGGTATCTGTGCCTTTTTCAGGAGCAAAGTGGAGACAATTTTCTTCACCTGTTTAGACTGTAAATGTTTACTTGGGGACTATGTGAATGCATAGTACCAGCCAGCTTTTTAATATGGTAAAGAGTGGGAGAAAAGTTTGAGGCAATTACAACGAATCTTACTTTTGTCTTTTTAATTTTAGTTTCTTTTGGTATATAACATGGAAGCAAAAAATTGGCTGAAAGGAAATTGACTGGTTTGGCTGGCTGTATACTCAGAAGTCATATGCTTCAATGCAATATAACCTAAGTGATTGTTTAAAGAAAAATCAATGCACTTGAATCAGAATAAAGTGGAGTATAAGAACAACAAAAAACCCCCATAGTTTTTTTATATTAATGAGCAATCAAAAAAGGCAGAGAAATAATCTTTAGAGACAGGAAATGAGATTGTACACACTTTCCACGTGCTAATTTTTGACTAGAATAAAGGTAGCATGGGTACCAAGTTGTCATATTGTGAATACTAAATTTCAGGTAGTATCACATTCTAACAATTTGCTTTGACCTTGTATGCACTGAAGTAAACCGTACCAAGGGCAAGCTTGTTATAAATTCTTGTAAATATCATTGTGTCAGCCTTTTTGATCCTCTATATGCTGGGATTACTTAAGCAAACTTAACAGTTAACCAGTGTCATGTGATTTGTATTCACATTTGTGTATGAGTTAAATCCTTGGCCTTTCATGAATGAACCTCTGAAAGTTGTTTCCAGCTATCAAGTATACTCAAATATACATTAACTTCTAACAAGAAGTTATGGTAGCAAAAGTTAGATAGACAAAATTCAAATGTTACAGAAAACTAGGGGAAAACCCAGTTGTGATTTTGCAGATTCATTGTATTTGATTGGTTCAGAATATGTCACAGTTTACCCATACTCAATGAGAATTCCTTATGCTGGTATGTCATATCTCCACTTGAACCAAAGCAATTAACCAGGCCATAATAGGAATGATACTGGAGAAGAAATACAGTGTTAGGACCACTTCAGATGGGGTGAAGTCATAGTCACTTGAGTCAGAATCAAGTGTATGGTGTGGAATGGTGTCTATGAAGCTGATGAACGCAGGGCCATTATAAAGCCTAGTGCTCTGTTTAAAAGGAAGAGAAAGGTATGTGTAGAAAGTAAAAATAGAAATGCTTTCTGCGGCAGGAGAACAGAGTAACAACTATGAGAAGCAACTATTAATATGATTGAAAATAGTTGGGTGGTTTTGTTCGTGATCATATGGAGTTTTATCACTACTATGAGGATGACGAGCTTTAATGCATTACACCCTGGATACTAAGAAAAAAGAGAGAGTGATAGACCTGTTTCTGTTTCAGGAAATAAAAGTGCTACAAATTACAACATCAGACAGAGCATTGAAAAGTAAGAGTTCTAGCTCATGGATACCAATATTCTTCAATAGAAAGCAAAAATAAAATTACATAAGCATTTTAGGAAAAGGTAGAAGCAAAAGCCTTTTTGAATTTCAGGTATTACTGAGCAGTAAGGTTAGAATTTCTTTGTATATTATTAAGTCCACTACATGGCTTTAAACAGGTGTAGAGTAAGCTGACAAAAACTGAAGGAGCTAAGAAAGAGAACTGTAATATCCATAGTGATGTTTTTTAATTTGACTATCTGCTGTTTGTCGTCACCTGGAAAAACTTTCAGAAAATGTCAGAAAAACACCTGGAGATCAGAATTGTTAAATGTTGCCACTGAGGCTTAGCTCATATTACGGTTTTCCCATAAAACCAGCTGTCCTCAACATAATTTTTAGTACTTTAAAAAAAGAGTCAGATGAGTACAAATAAGACTCAGTCTGAAATTCAGTATTGATCTCAATCGCTGTTTGTGTTGGTGCAAGCATTTGACACTCATTTTCTACTCCCTCAGTGAAGATACTTAACAATGTAATTCAGTGCCCGTTCTTGCTATTCTGTCGTCTGTTGCCAGGTCATGTCAATGGCAAAATGAACCTCAATAAGGCAAAAAAAAATATCCTTGAACAAAGGAGAGGATCTGTAAAAATTATACTGACCAGAGCAGTTAAATCAGGGCTAAACCTTTTAATATTTTAATAGAAGATAATCACCTGAATCTGTCCACTGAATTTAGTATGACCTACACATGCTTTCATGAGTCACTGCATCTAAGCTAATATACTCTGCTGAAAGATGAGGCATATGGCTTAGACTGCTCTGTGCTAATGCCTCTATTCTGGACTAAATTTTACTTTTGTTTGGCCAGGCAAAAAAAAGTGGAACTTGAGGCTGGCTCTGTTTTTATCCATCCATGCAAACATGCCTGATGAAAACTTTCAAGAACTGGACTTCATGTCTGTCGCATGATGAGAAAAAGTGTCACTGTTCAAGTGCTCTGAATTAAGGAATCAATGTTTATCCAGCAGTGTATTTGATGTAGTACCATCACATTTTAAATGGTCCATGAATATGACAAAAATGTTGTATTTCCTTCAAGGTAAAATGAAATTAACAGGGTAAAGGCTATACCAGAAAGAAAAAAAATAATCAGAGAAATGTTCCTTAATTTAACATTACTCTCTCCCATCTGGGAAACTGTCTTTGGCTTTGCAGCACCATGGGCATTTGCAGCAAGTAGCATAAGCAAAGAGTCAGCATCTGGGGGAGGAATAGGACAGGTTTCAATTACAGCAGACTTCAAGCATTCAAATCCGAATTGGATTTCTTTAACCTGTGCTTTTCATGCTCAAAAAATTCTGTCTTTCACTTCCTGGCACAAAAGATCACAGTAAGTCTCTCAGCGGGTGTTTGCAAGTTTGTATGAGGAAACACGTATCTCAGAAGTGGATAGCCTTTTACAATATTCTTTGCTAAAGTCTTCAGGACAGCATTGCTGTGTGGCTGAACCTCCAGTACCACTTGGGTACAGGATGGGTATGATCCTTCCTGTGATCCTGTTTAAGTAAGGTAGCTCTTCGCGTCTAGGTGACTTCTCTGTTTCTTCCCTTTCAGGTTCTGAGAATCATAGCATTTTCTTAATTTGTGCTTCTGTCAATGGCTTTTATCTTTTCTGAGGCTGAGAGATATGAGGGAGTATTGTGCAACAGTATGGAAACTCTTTCAGGCATTCAAAGCATCACACCTGAATTTTTGGTTTCATGTTAATTCAGAATGTGATGTGAAAGCTAGAGTTCTTGAAAATGTACAAACTGAGTCTCAGTAATTTTCACTCGAACTCATTCAAACTGAAGCCAGCAGGTTTCAAAGAGCTCTAATAATTAATGAGAGACCTAGCAAAGGCTTGTCTGATCCTATATTTGTGACTTAGCAAAGCATTCTACCCTGCTTTCACACTCTCTGTAGCCAAATTAAGAGCTTTTAGACAATGATGGATGGAAAGTCTGCCACACTCTGACTTTAAAGAAGTTGAAATAAAGTACCAGCTGGAAAGAAATAATGGAAATGTGGATGGGCTGTTCAGGACACATGTAAATGTAAATAACACATATGAGCAACAGTGGAACTGAAAAGAAAGGTTTTAAAATATGTTTCCACATCCCCTAAATAAGGTATTGAAATTCTAGGATACAGAGGAATACATATCATCATCAGAAAAAAAAGTATTTCAAACACGTAAAGAGAGTTGGCATAAATCCATAATAATCCTTAAGAGACATAATGGATTTGCTCTCTGATGCCAAAGTTTAAAGGCAAGACTCAGATGGCAAAAATGTAAAGTGAATCTTTTGAAGACATTAAACTTGGTCTTCATGCACAATGGCACAATCCTGTATGAGCAAAAAAAGGCATATCTCAGAAGTATTTGTGCCTTTCCCTTTTTCTCTCCTCCATGAGGGTGATTACGATGCCTCATGCAATCCTACAGAAAAAAAAAAGGAGGAAAAGGCCATGTTAGAGTTTAGCTTAGTGCTAATATACATTTGTCCAGAAAGACTGACTGGCAGGTGATGTGCTGGACTGCTGTGTCTGCTTCCTAGCCTGAATACATCTCCTTGTCACCATCATCTTTCATCTGTGGCTGCAATTTGGTTATGAGTTCTTGCGGCATCGTGGGTACTGCACTCTTCCTTTATGGTTGACCTGTTGCCAGGAGCCTTTACTCTGGGATTTACATATGGAATTCAATATTTGTTCTAAATTAGTATCAGTGAAGTTACTTCAGGCTTTCAGGCACTGTGTGAGTGTCTAAGTGTCGCTAGTAATTGTAATAATCAGCCTGTTATGAAACCAGGGATCCTACCCTGCCCTCAGATGTTCAGAGAAGGAGTGTGACTTGTAATGCCATAACTAAGCCTTAATGATGTGAATTTCTCTGCAGTTATCTATATATGTTTCCAAAACTAGTCCTGGACATAGCATGTAGTAACTGCTGAAAAGAAGCAAAGAACAGAGTTATGAAAACGCAACAACTTTCTAATTTACTTCAAGTTCACTATAAATAAGACATTGAAAGAAAAATTCACTGTTTATTTAATTTTACTGAATCCAGAGGTGTTCCATGAAGACTGAATTTATACAGAAAGAGACAGACAAACTGAAAGACAAAGATAGAGAGAGATAACGGAAAAAGACTGATAATCAGCAGGGTAGATAGCGCATCTAAAACTATAAATCCTTTCAGTTATGGAAATACATATAAATTGTTCTACAATGCATTTAAAATTTATCCTCTGAAAGACAAATCTTTTGGAGTCCTTTTTTAGCAGCAAACAAACAAACACTCAAGTTGATTTAAAAAATGAATCTTCACAGACATCTAACCTTGAACAACAGCTGATTGATTAGATCTGAATCCAGCTGGATAGCACCAACTCACTTATATAATCCCAGTTCAATTTTTGTATATCCATAGGCTACATCAGTTTTTAAAGTATGGCTTTTAAAACCACATTGCCATTGGAGAAAAAAAATCTGGCATGTTTTAGAATTCAGGAAGCATTACAGGAGAACTATTTTTTTTGTCTTTGTTGAACTAAGACATTATGTTTTCCAAAAAAGTCAAAATAGGAATTGAACTGCTTTAAGAAATACAACTATCTGTTATAGAGATTCAGTAAAAAAAAATTGTGATAAGGAAAGATTTATTTTACATTCTATATTTAAATAATCTACTTTTTTGAACATATAAATCTAATGTCAGTTTTCTGCCTTCTGTGCAAGAGACTGATCAATTTATCTCTGCTTTGGTTCTGGACAAACAGTACACATCTGTTGCAAGCTCATTTGAATAACTTGATGCATGTATATCCTGATGAAACACTAATAGACACAGTGTAGCCATGCTACACAGGCACACTAATATGTTTGCTAAGCTGATCAATAATAAGATTGATCAGTCTTTTGCTTGGACAAGTTAATCATGCTATTGATCAGCTTAGCAAACACATCACTTTCCTTGCGCACTCTTGCTACACAGGATCTCCTACCCACCCCCATCCACTGGACATCAGAAGATTTCACAAAATAAAATATAACAACATTTTCTACAGTAAGTGCTCCTATTACTTCAGGCTCATCTTCTACAGATAACTATAACATTTCTTGATTAAGATGTTCAGATTTCTTAACCTTCTCTTGCATGTTTGAGCAGTGCTGTTAAAAATCTGGGAAAATTTTAGAATGTTTTTTCTAAGGCATAAGACAGTCCAGGCTCTGGTCGTAATGAGGTCCTCTTTCTGACATTAAATATTTGAGATTTTCTCATCCTATATACAACCTATAAAAGCATCTCTCGTTTTAGAGGCTTTAGGCTTTCTTAAGGGAAATCATTTAATTGCAGAAAACAGTTCAATACAATCAGAAGATATGGATCTTGGGGTGGATATGGGTCTTGGGGTGTATTATTAGCACAGTACTTGGAGATTTAACTTTGGAACTACACAGCAAGACATTCAATAGTCTCAAATTAGCATTAAAGGGAATTTCACAGTTATATCCTTATATGTAGTGGCAAATAAAAGCTCTTAAGTATGGAAATAAGTCTAGTATATTTAGGCTATACCTCTTACATGGTTTCTTTACTTTTGTATCTTGTTTTGAAAGCCTGAGTTTCTGCCAGTGTGCCATGTTAACAAAACAGCTCTCAAGCACTTTTTACAGCTTGAAGCACATAGTAATGTAAAGCTTATTTTCCATACAAAGCTTCTTTCATTAGTGATAAAATAAATTCCCCACTGCAACTACAAAACAGCATTGGAAATGGTTACTGTTTTCTGGTGCGTATCTTAATGCAGACAGCGAACAGAAAGCAGGAAAGCCAGATCTTAAATCGAGATTTCTCTGAATTTAGCAAATATCTTGTCGACTAGAAGCAGTGGAGGACTATATGAATGGCTGCAAGTACTCAGGAGTATGATTTGTTTGTGGCATACTGTCAAGGACAGATGTTATTGGAAGCATAATATCTTAGAGCAGATATTCAGGTGACGGAAACTGGATTTGCTCAATTGAAATTTGTCTCATACAGTCCTTCTTAGATAATACGAGAGCTCTGTTGTATATCTCCATTCTTTGGAACATAAGAAATCAGAAAATATGTAAAACATCTTATAGACAAGTAAATTTTCTAGTTTTTTTGAGAGGTCAGAATGCAGGGAGAAAATTTTTTGTCAGAAGATAACTGCTGTAGTTCTAAGGTACAAGTAAACTGGTGAGAAGTTAACATTCATGGGAAAAGATGTTGTTCTGTTTTTCTAGTTTGAGTATAGCTAGAAAATAAACCTTAGATAGAAACTGTGCATTATATGAAGTTGGGTGGTGCAAGTCCCCTCCCAAAGTTTCTAAACCCTAAGCGGAGTCAACACGAATAAAGAGCCTTGAAAACCACCCAAGTAATGTTACGTCTCACTAATTCATGTTGTAAATATTGCACTTGTTTCCAGTCTCTGTTGTGTGGTCTCCTCACAGTCCCAGATGACCTAGAAGGTCCTGGTTGCTGCTTGATTTATGATTAGTTTAATAGTGTTTCGTGTAAGAGTTCATAATTAGACTCAGAAATTTCAACGTAAAAGAAGCTATTTCTTAAAGACCTGGGGCACCTATTTGGCTGTAAAAAATTCAATATTGTGTCTGTCTATATTTTGGAGAGCTCATTTTCACAGCCATGTGATTGGAAATTGAAACAACATTTTTCAAAAATGTCACATTTTTAAAATTTGAAAATATTTAGTGCAAGATTGAATTTGCAAGTCTGGAAAGTCTACATCTCCCATTAATGTCAGCTCAAATACTAGCTGCTTGGCACTGTAGGCAACTTGGTCAAGGTGTCTTTTGTTGGTGAACAAAAAGGAAGAACTTGAAGCCACTAATAGCTATAGAAATGATAGCTTAAATTAATTAAAAAAAGTAAAAGCTTGACTTCTGATTTAGTAGCTGCCACCAGGCTACTGTGGGTAAATTTTGCTTAGATGAAGGTGATTACTGAGTCTCTAAGACGAGGGAATTTTTTTAGGGGTAGGTGGATTATCTGATTTTTCTATGAGTGAAAAGTATGAGACTAAAACCCCTGGAGGCACAATCTTGTAGCTAGTCTTTAGAAAAGACAGAGTTCTCTCACTGCCCTGTTTATGCACTTGAACTTTAACTCAAAAGATGAAAGAAGAGAGACACTGATGAATGAACAACAGCTAAAGTGAGTATTTTCACAGAAATAAGTTTTTTATAACCTGAAAGAAAATGAATTACTAGTCTCAAGTCTGCATTTTTAATCTTTTCCTAATATTTTAAACTGAAAATGTTTGTGGAAAGCCGTTCAGTGTGCTGTATATGGGTTGGGCACACAACAAGAAATGGCTGCTTTAGTCTGACTGACATGTAGGGATGACTTTTAAATACACCTTCTGCAAATGTCATGTTTTCTTCTTCTTCTTTCTTTCTTGCACTCTGCGGTTGGCTGTGTGGCATCTCTATCAAAAACATGGAGGGTCCGGGACTACAAAGAAGGTCATTTGTAATGAGGAGAGAAGGTGGAGTCTAAGCCCTGGGTCTCATATTGGCATTGCCAATAACTACAGCTTAGAGTAAGAAGGGTCATACTGCCGCAGGGCCCTGACTATAAATGGTGGTTCTATTGCTTTAAAGACTACATAATTTCATTCCACTTAAGTCAGCAGACGAGGAGTATGTGTAATGATCTTCTCTTCGCCCTCCAGGGTCTGAGCAAGAATGGTTCCAAGACCAAGTTTTCTGGCTTTCATACAGATGTCAAACGAAGAGTTTAAATCTGTGTGCAAGAATATTGAAGGTGCTATTAATGCTTGTTTGAGCTTTAGGAATGCCCTTTGACATCCTCCATCACTATTCCAAGCAAGTAGTACAGATATTTCAAGTTAAATAACTGAAACCAATTCTTACTTTTACAGGAAGTCTGAAGAGATACTTTTAACACTACCTTGCCCAAATAAAGCAGAGTTAAGCAGTCCATTTAAAGAATATCTTGTCACAATACTCCTGATTTTTTTGTATTTTTTTTGTGACAGGACTGTCTCTATGTTCTTTTCATTTTTGTAAACTCAGTAATTTTTTTTCTGCCATCTCTACTTAAGAAAAAAAATCCTAACCTCTTTTTAGCACTCTGGGACTCTGCCTCCACAACATCTTCAATATAAAATTTAAGGATTATGCTTTTTTGCTCTTCTTTTCTTTTTATAAAATATCAGTACTTTATGTGGAATGTAAGATATCCCTGGATGACAAGGAAAAAGCTGGGCAGAGAGAGAGAACTCTGAGCATTTCCTGGGCAGAAGCTGAATTTTGATCTACCTTATTTTTACCTTTGGAAACATGCTTATTTAACAGGACATAGGCTTCCTTCTTTGAAATTCAACAATGCATAGGAAGCTGTTATTGAATAAATATATTTTGTTTTAGGGATAAAACCAGCAGCAACAGTGGTCCACTATGGAGTCTGAAAGCCTTCTGCAACATTTAATGATACAACTGAGTACCTCTGCAGAGTGGCAAATCAGAGGTACATAAACTCAGGCACTTAAACTGAGAATAAAATTTGAAGCATTATAATGATGTTTGTTCCCTGCATACTGTGTGTCAGTAAGTTGCATCTTCAGGGCCTCAAATACTGGGATGCAATAACCAAGCAGAAGTTTGGTTAGAAGGGCCATTACTCAGTGTTGTACCCCTGGATTTATACTACTACTGCCCAAATGTAAATATAGAGACTATCAAGCCCTCTATTTTTTAGCAGGCATTTAAAAAAATCCCAAACACTCTAAGTCACACAATTTAATTAGAAACCACACCTTTTTTTTTTTCCTGAAAATGTCTGGAAAAGCTTATTATGCTTGAGGTAAACTTCAGCTTCTAAAGCACAATATGATGGGCCAGCTGCACAAGATGACTGCACAGTTTCTGGGTTAAGCTGTCATGTAAATATGCACCAGAAAGAAGGATCTCTTTTTTAAAAAAATCGCCTCTGATCCCAGTGGTTGTTAATTGCTCCTGATTATCTCAGCGCTGAAACCCAAAGATGACAATTAAAATGCGTGTCTCAACTAATAAAACACCTGATCATTCTAGCAAATAGCATGCCTATGTAATGGGTTTATACATAATTTCTGGATTTTGTGCGGTGTGCAGCAGGGCAGATAATAGCATAGATTGATACTAAAAAAGGATGCAGGCTCCATTCTATGATTCCCCCTTGCTTAAATTAATTGGTTATCCCCTCAAAAGGGGGAACAATGAGGAAGAAGTAGAAAGGCAAAAAAGTGTAACCCTCTTTAAAAAAAAAATCCACAGATTTCTGAACCATTGATAACTCAGGAGAAGATTGTCTTGGAACCTTATGAGCGCTCTGTAAACAATTGCAGTACAGAATAAGTGAGAAAGAATGAAGATGAAAGCTAGCCTATGACTTCCAAGGTGAAGTCTCCTATAATATTGCAAGGCTTTCACTCTGCCAATACTTGCTTGTCATAGGAACCTCTAAAATAAAAAGAACAATGTTAAACTATTTAAAAAAATAAATGTATATTCAACAAGGGGGTGTGTGTTTATACAAGACCTCTGTCATGATCTATTTTATGTTATATTCAGTACATGAGCATGTGTGCGAATACAGTATATCATAGGTTTATTATATGCGTTTCGAATTTTGAAAAGGATAGCTTGTCAACAACAGAAACTTTGCTGAGAAACATTTCATAAGTCAGGAAAAATGGAAATGGAAACTGTAAACTGTTTAAAAGATTTTTCTTTGTTAAAAAGAAGTTTGCTTACTCTTCAGGACATAGAATTGAAGAAAGCAGTTTCATTCCTTAAAGACACAAAGTAGCCTAGAAGAAAGAAAAGTAACAGTAAAAATTACATGCATATTATTACACATAATATGGCAAACAGAAGGAAAAAAGGGAAAAGAATCAGACAATAAGGAAATCAGTATGACTCATTCAGGGACTAGCAGAACAGTGAGAACATTTAAAATATATGAAGAACTAAAGGAATTGTACAATGAAAATTCAGCCTATTTTTCTTACAACAGTGCTGAAAAAAGTAGAGAGGTATAACTTAGTATTTCTCTCCCTGAACTAAAGAGTGATGTAAGCTTAATAGTCTGGGTTTTGGGTTGTGGTTTCTGGTGCAATGAAGCAGAGAAACGTCACAAGCCTCTGCTTACTGCAGGCTTACTCAAAACAAGTAGCTGTGCAATTCCTATCTTTCGTTCCCGTTCATTTAGAGGGCATGCTGTCCCATGTATGTCCCTTGCAAACCAGCCAATGAACAATGGACACCCTCAAATCCTGGGAAAAACGGTAACATCATAAAGAATGTATCTGCCACTCAGTTTAGTAGTCTTATATAGCTCATTCATGGCTCTCCTATTTATTAATAACACAGTTATCCCAAATGCAGGCTAATAAGAACCTATCTATCACATACCACCACATTTTGTCAATATATTCATATCAGCTTCAAACAATTTAGTTTAAAGAGAAATAGGGTGGTGATAGAAAGAATAAATTTCATTGGATGATGGATTTATTTTTTTGAAAATTGAATACAGTAACCAGAAAACAATTTAATCAACGAACAAATAATAAGTTTGAATTAAACCCAAAAATTTCAAAAAAACCCACTTGTGGTTAATTGTGACCATCTCTAAAAGTATTCTAGACAATATGAGGAAGCAATTTAGGGGAAGATTGACAAGAGTTGTACAAACACCATTAAGTAATAAATGTGAGAAAATTACATGTTTATAGAGTTCTCTGGTTTGTGTACTGTGCAAAATAACCCACCATTTTTCATAAATATGGCAAAGGAAGATTTTGCATCATTGGATAGGTTTTAGAAAGCCAAAAATATAAGGAACGCGGGAAAGATTTGCAAGAAATGTTTACTATCACAACACGAAAGAAATGGTTAATTGCATCATATGTGAATTATGTGCTAGTAAACAACAGGGAAATGCATACCATGCAATGAAAGTCAGAGAGAAAAGTTTAAATACAAAACATTAAGTACAAAGTTTAATGTACAAAACATTTAAAAAATGATGCACTACAGATGTAAGACAGAAAGTTAGGAAGCAATTTTCCACAAGTATTGAAACTTTAAATTTTATGACAACCTTTTTTTTTTTTCCAGAACAGCACAGACAACAGTTAAGTAGTCAGAGACTGAGAATAATTGTGACAAAAATCTAAGCAACACTTCCATATTAGCAATGAAAGTTTGAGTGTCTTGAAAAACTGTGGAAGTAGTGATTTAATGAAAAAAACATTATTTTACTTAAGTATACAAAATTGTAATTAATTGAACACAACATATTCATATGGCTTCTTAAATTAACATGGAAAATTAATTGTATTTGTTAAATTTTTTAAATGTACAAAGCTGATCAGTTCAGGAAATAATTTTGGACATTTTGTAAAAGATGAATACAATTTCTAATGTTAGTAGTTGTTCTAAAAAGAAAAATATAATGTGTTTTAAAAAAATCTTTGCTACCTGTTTCCAAGCATATTTACAATTTTTAGTGTTTGATGTACTACTACTTTGAAGAAAACCATTAAGATGTTTTAACACCTTTATGCTTTCTTTTGCTTGACATGAGCAATAATTGTTTTTTATTAACAGAAGTATTTCAGCTTCACATAAGATTGGCTCTACAGGCAGGAGTAGCTATAAATCACACTCATTAAATTCAAAATACTTAGAAAGATTTTAAAAAATGGTTCTAATCAATTATGTTACACCAGAATATTAAAGAAATATTTCGTGGGAATAGTACAAATTAGTTTACACTTTTTCATTTTTTCTTACTTACGGACATATTTATGTTGAAGAAAGAGTCATTATTCACTTTAGATCATAAAGCATTTCTTCATAGTTTTGCCTGGGATGTCTTCTGAGCAGCTGCAAAAGTGAATCCAGAACGATATATTTTAGCAAGTTTTGGAAGAAGTATTGAAAACTATGCTGTGAATTGTTCATGTCATATGTAATACAGTATGCTCTAAATGACCACAAAATAACTTTTCAAGAAGCTATCCTATAGAAGGAACATTTAAATAAAAAATCGATGTGTTCTGAAAGTTAGGTAGAATACGGAAATATGGACAACACATTGTAAATATATTCATCACAAACTGCCACAGATGGAAATGTAAATAATTTGCTAGTCCTTTGCTGACCCGCAACAGTACTAAGCCGTGTTTTGACATAGACAGAAAGATGTTATCTCTGTTTAATATTGTTTTTCTACTTTTAGATTGAACTGTAATATTTCCGTATTTCCCAGGCTAGTTATATTGCCTGAATTAGTCACATATATTGACTAGGAGAATCCAGAAAAAATTGCCAAACCTCTTGAAAGAGGATGGTCAATATGTAGTTTGTACCCTTTTAGTTTTTCTCATAGGTTCTCTTATTCCTTCAACAAACAATGGCTCCTAGGGAGACATCCCCAAACTGTGCTCTTCTCAGGGTCTTACTTCAGCAAATTGTTCACACGCCACTTAGAGCAAATTTCTTCTTGGACCTTCTTTAATATGCAATCTTTTTTTTTTGGAATTGTTTAGCTTCCTTTTAGAAAAAGCTGTATCTTTAAATACTGTTGCTGCATCCTCCACCCCTTTCTTCTAGCCTCTCCCAGTCCAAGCAATTTCGGGAAGGATTAGTGTCTAATTGGAGTCAGCTGTAGAGATTTGCGTTCCATGTGACAGTTTTCTCTGTCACAATTCACTGTGCAAAAATTCACAGGAACAGTCAGGCAGGAGGTGTGAGTAACCCTTGCAGTCCCCTGCAGAGTTTTCCACGGATTGTCCTCTCTGCTGACTCTATTTTTCAGTAAAGCAACAGCTAAAGGTACAGCTGAGGGATCTCAGAAACTCCTGCCTCCTTTCAGTGTCACCACATGTAGCTCCCCGTCAGCTGGTCATCTTAACTTTCCACTTATTTGTTCTATAAAAATCATTTCCACATTGCTGCGGGATTTTCTCTCAGAGTGCAATGTAGTCCGAGCCCTGCATTGGGAAGAAAGATACATCTGCCTACAGACCATTTGATCTCTTCCATGTAAAAGTCCTGGTCAGCCAAAAGAGTAAGGCCACACAAATGTCTGACTCCTCCAGTTCTTGTCTGGAAGACTTCTTTGTTCACTCTCTTATCGTTTGCTGGTTGAACATAATTGCAAGCATGTAATAATACATCTTCCTGGACCTGAAAAAAGTAGATATATTTATAAAGAATTAAAAGCTGATGAATTCTTTTAACTAATTTAAAAAAATTATTATGATGTAGTATCATAAATATAACCTAGGCATCATAAATTAAGGAAAACATCCCCATTTACATAAGTCTAACTGTAAATATGCTGTTGAAACTACAAAGACAAAAAGCAAATGTAAAAATTTTGTAAGCTAGGATTTTTTACTTTTGCCAGGGAGACTAAGGTGTCTTTTCAAATTTTTTAAGACTTTTAAAAAATAGGAATGCAAATGTAAACAAGAATTCAAATATCTAAAATGAGTGTGTTTCCAATGACATATAGGTACCATCTTTCTAAAGGGACTTTGCACAAGTTTCACACAGACATGTTAATAACTCTTGGTTATGCTTAATTTCTTTTTATCAAGTTCTTCTTCTGCAGGCATGCTTGTTTGTCTGCATATAAATGGAGAGCAGAAATATCTTCTAGAAAGAAAATACAAGACTTCCATGGCCTTGCATGCTCCATTGGAAAGTGATAAGTATGACTAGGAGTATCCATAGGAAATACTTGCCGTTTGTAAGAATAGGTTAAATTCCTTCCACATGGGTCATAAGAAAACAATCATGACCTCGTAACATTGAGTTTAAAGCCCAAAAGACACTATTAAATCATCTAATACGACTTCTCATATATCACATCCCTTTAAATTTGTTTCAGTTACACCTATAATGAATCCAAACAATCATGCTTAACAAAAACATACCTACAAGAAAGACCTGAAGATATGTGTTGGGTGGATCATTTACTACTTGTATTAGTACAAGCCGGGAGGACACCTGGACTTTGAAGTGTAGGTAGTGAGCTGTGAGGGAGAGGGAAAACAAGAAAAACACCAATGGCTGCCTTTGCTGGGGACTCTGTTGTATTCCTCCCACCAAAGCCGTTCAAGTTCTGCTATATCGCTTTATAATTAATTAATCTCAGCGTTAAACTGTTCTGTCAAAGTTCTCATTTTAAATTATTTCTGTCATTCCCTTTCTTTTCTTTTCCTTTTTTTTTTCCCTCAATGTAAGGCTCTTCCAGACCTCTGAAATTTTCCTGGTATTCCAGGGCTAATTATGAATTAATATAACTGGGCTATGAGTGCAATAGGATAACTTTAAAAAACCCCAAACACCTCTTGTGCTCATATTAATTAGGTTTGATGATTTAAAATATTTATTCCTGCTAGACATATTTCTTCATTTACTAATGGATTAGAAAGTACTTCATCATTCATAAAGAATGCAAGTACAATGCCCTACTTGCTTCCCAGTACAGAATAAAATAATATTGATTGAACATTTGTTTGTTTTCTGCGTCACTACTGACACCACTCCAAGTAAATGTTGACAATTCACAAACCAAGGCTCCTGCTAGGAGTAGTGTAGTTCCTGTATCATAATTACCCAGTTATGGCAGCTAAGTACAGTCTAGAAATTCAAGACACTCCCACAAAGGAATTATCTGTAAATAGACAATGCCAGAAAGTAATAATAGGATGCTAGGAAGTGACAAAGCACACATAAAGTGTGCTTGAGTGATCTGTGAGCATATTTATGTCTATGCTTCTATCAACAGCCCTGCAGTTCTGCTATTCCCAGGCTTCACCAGCATTTGCCGCTACCCAGAACAACTCTCTTTGACCATTGGTGTCCGATTGTCTTGGTCTATAGGGTAAATGCTTCATGTTTCTTTAATTTAATGATTGAATATGACTGTATTGAAGCTGGTAAGCAGAAATTGCAGTGGTGAGGCTGGACCATCAGGTTCTCCTCTATTTACTACACAGGAATGTGCTCAGGGCTATTGGCTAGGGCAGTTATATATGGAAGAGCTTTGCTAATTGCACAAATCAAGTTGATTTGTTGGAGGACACAGACAAAACCTGAAGAATTTGTTGGTCATTGGGAGTGATATGCCACCGACCACATCACGCATATATCTTCAAGCCTATTACCTGGATTACTTGAATTAATAGTCGGAAGTATTCTGCTACCCAGATTGTGAATAATACAAGATAATATAACCATAGCAGAAGGCCATAACAATGGCTCATCTCCCTGTCATTCAGAAAGGAAAAGGGCAGCCAAATATAATTTTTTTGATAAGGAATACCTACATGCAACTTTCTCTCTTTTCGTCACTTCAAAGGGCTATCTTTTTCTGCTGTCCACTGGAGTGACAAGGTCATGACCTACCAATGAGTAGGATGAGTTCAGAATCCAGTACAGTAGTTTAATGATGTAAAGAATGTACTTTTTCTGGTAATTACATTTATCTATCAATTCTCATACAACTTTCATTTTTGCTTTCGTAGATAACGTCTACGTGTTAAGACAACTTTAGGTCGTGGTTTGTCATCGTGTCAGTACAGTGAACCAACGAACTTGCAAAGCTGTGATGGGCTGTAGACCTTAGGATAGTCTCAGAGTTTAAAGCTACTGATATTAAACATCTTGCTAAATGCATCAGTCCACATGCTTCATCAGAGCTATTCACCACGTAGGATGATGACAAAAAGAGAACAGAACAAAAGCTATTAGTTGAGTAAGACGAACCAAGTATGTGCTTACCCTTAAAAAAAGGAATAGCAGTAGCTAATGTGTTATGAGAACTGATAAAAGCAATTGGTGATCAGAGCTGATCTCATGTGAGAAATTTGCACCGATGTCAGAATAGCCAGAAAAATAAGTGGACAAAGGTAATCTTTTTGCCCTCAGCAAAGAAAAGACAGCATAACAAAGTGTTATTACAATCATAACATCTTCCAGATTCTGACTAAGAACAAAGTCCTTGTCCATATGATGAAGGATCACATGAAGTTAAAGGGCGGATTCAGAGAGAAGAAAGGCACATATGACCTAATCACAACCATCTGTAACATCACTGATAAAAGGAGGGCAGTACAATCCTACATTGATCATGTGTTCAGCTTCTCAAAAATTTTGACACCATCTGACTTGACCAGCTCTAGGTTTCCAGATGTGGGAACTCTCAGCCATCTCATTGAACTCATTGCAAGTTTCTGTCAGCAGCAAGAGAGAAGAGTGTGAGTAGCAACACACTACAGCAACTGGTTTTCTAGCAGCCAGAGGATGAGGCAAAGATTCAGCATGTGTGCAGTATTTCTAGGACAAGTGTGGGAAAGATTTGGAAGAACAGAAATGGTGGGGCTTGCTAATGCTTGACACCTCTAAAATAACTTCAGATGCACCAGTGAAAAGACAGGCTTTGCTTCAACTACTTCTCCAATATAATGAAGTTGAAGTCAGTAAAAAGTATGCCAGTGGGGTATGTAGCTTACCCCTAAGTGTGATGGAAGTGAAATGAAATTAAATAAGCATGTTTGTTAGTTCATCAAAACAGGAGACATGCAAAAATCCCTATTAATGATCTAGTTGTTCACAGAGTGAATGACTGTAATTTTTAAGGACCAGAAATATTTTGTCAATGAATCTTCACTAATTTTTCCTGAATAGAATAGAATAGAATATTTTTATGTGTTTATAAAAAAAAAAGATTAAGAATACATTATTTTGTTATGGACTCCCTCACAAAAAAAAAAATGTGAAAGATTTTGGCATCTTTAATTGCCTATATCTTTGACTTCTGGAAACTTAAGGGTTTGGGTTTTTTCTCCCAATCTGTTAATGGATGATAATCATGGGAAGTTAACTGCTGCTGACAGGACAAATTCAGCATTTGAAACGTGAAATTGTTGTTGAGAGTTCAAATGTAGTTATACCTGGAGTTTACAAAATTTCTGTCATGGTGTCAAAGGAATGAATTCATTTGTCTTATTTCATTCTCACAATCATTTTTTTTTAATTTAATAGAGCATTTCATGTGAGTGGTCAAGGACTAATGGTGAAGAGGGACAGTAAGTGCATTTAGTGTGAGAGACCATGATCACCATCCCATGAAGACCTCTGGCATAATCTCTTTTCTCCCAGGTCCTCTCTCCTTCATGCGTATGCAATTTGACATGAGGTGTCTCCACTGTGCTCTTCTTACAGGACCATATGCTGCAGAGTGCTGCCCATGTCATTATCTGGGGCTGCAGGGACTTTCTCTATGGATATCAGCAGCTGTTTCTCCACTGCTTTACAGAACAGGGTTTGTTCTTGGAAGGACTGGCTCTTGCGGGTGTCAGGAAAAAGTAAAAAACTTGATCTTCTTCAAACCATGACCTTCTTCACACAAGTTGATGGCAATAGGGTGTGTACCCTGGGGAAAAGGATATTCCCTATGTAGGGCCTGAAACGCAGGAGAGAGCTGTGAGCTTAAAATCATGGTCTTCTGGTTGTCTTGTCCTTCACACTTGAGTTTGAGGAAATGATGCTACCACTTTCTGACTGTGGAACTTTGCCAGTAGTGCAGAGATTTTCTGAGAATACAGAATGTATGAAATACTTAGCTCTCCTACCTGAGGTGGGAGAATTTTGCTGCTCACCCGTTTGTATTCTTGACATATGGGAGCTGAAAAGCTAGGGGAGAGGGGTATAATTGAAAGTGCCTGAGGCCTCTATTGAAAAAAATACAGTATCAATCACCAGAATGCAGGGTTTTTTTATTATTTTGCTTTGATTGTTGTTGTTTACTGTACTGCATTGTGTATTGGTTTTGCTGATTTACAATTCTAAGAATTTAGTGTAAAAGTGAGATTATCTATTCTGAAATGTATCTAAAACCAGGGAATTAATTCATTAAGTATCTCAGTGCATTCTACAACAAAATCATTTGTGAGTATGAAGTAAATATGAATAAAATATGAAGTTTGAAAACTTAATTAAACAACTTTTTTTTTTCTGTTCTCAAATTAGGAATAATTTTCCTTTGGTTACCTTTGAGGACTCATGGGGTAACAGGAATGTCACTGGTGAAATCTGAAAATTCACAGAAGTTATATTTAAGCATTGTATTATTTAATTGGCTAAACAATAAAAAGACACAATACTATGGAGGGTAGAATTTGTTTTCTACTTGAGGGACTATAATTTCCCAAGAAAAGACATCATATATTTTCCAGCTCTAGTGGTACACTTAACTACTAAGGCATGAATCCTGAGAGACAGACAAAAAATATTTTAAATTATATTCACCTTTCTCAGATACAATATCTTATACTAGTAAATCTTATTGATCCAGTACTATCATCTTAGGGGGTATCTGAAATCATTGTTCTCTACTTTAAATCATTCATGAACATTTATTTGGAAAGCAGTTGCCTTGAAAGAAGATAATTACCTGACACAAAACTTGCATAGTTCCATTTATAATGGATGAAATCAGATTCTTATTTCTTGTGTTTTAGCTAAGTTGAAGAACATTTTCCTTTCTCTCATGCATTTTGAACTCTGGTTTTTGAACTTCAGTAGGTGGGTGAATAAAATAAATTTTCTCTAATATTTGCCTAATTTGTAAAGACTCTAAGCAGAACTGTTAAGTTGATGAACTGGTATTTTTATATCTCCATCTTGTTTTCCTGTGCTATTTAGATGAGATAAGGAATTTAAATAATCATAATGACAATATATATTTTCATCATCTTTTACCTCTGCTTCACTATTTTCTCCAGAAAACATCCATTTTCCATTTTCATTCTTCAACTATAAAACTCAAATGTTATTTTTAGTCACACAGAATGCCTCTCCAATCCCCCACAACTCTTAAAAAAGACAAATTTCATTAAATTTTATTTTGATTTGTGAATCCAAAAGCATCATAGTGTAGCTATAGAATGTGACTCAAAATAAGCAAAAAGTCAGCAAAATCATTTTTCAGGTCAATAGAAAAATGTAGACACTCACTTTTCTATGTGCCATTGGATGCCACCAATTTTTTGTGTAAAAAGTAAAAATAATAGCAAGAAAAGGTAAAATATTACATGTTCAGAGTGTTCATCTGAACTATTTTTGAGACTTGCCTGTTGAAGAGTAGCTTGAACCCAGGGCTAGTGTAGAAAGTTAGTAGAAGAGTCACATATCGCTCCTTTAAGAGGTATAAGCCTTTATTGGTTTTCTAGTATTTGAGTCCCATAGTTTAGAACTCCATTGTACTAAAAGATGTGGAACATCATTATGGTGTGATGGGCTGGAGCAAGTCCTTGACTCAACAGTTCTTTGTCAGCTTCTGAATGCAAGTTTCAGAATCTCTTGTCCAATAAGTCTTGTTTATACAAGTTTGACAGAAATATCAATGTATATTTTTAAGTTTACCTTAAAAGTCTAAACCCTGTAACATGTATACAAGTCTAAATATTGTTTAAATAGCCTACTTTTTAGGCTAATGCAAAAATATTTTCCATTTCATTCTAAATATCTTGTTTTCTTTTTAAGAATTCAGCAGTGATATTTTCTTTTTTTTTAGTTACTTGATCTTATTCTGTATATTGTTAAAAAATGAGGGCATTTTCTTTTTTTAAGGCAATGTGGATGAAATCCATCTGCCCTTAGTTGTGCAACTAAAAATTAGATGATTGTGTGTGAACTAGTCACTTGAGTCTCTTTTCATAGACATATGCCATACATCATATACCGTATGCCTGATCCAAACCCTTTACGCTGTGACTAGGAAATAAAAAAGAGTGGCTACCACAAACACATCAGTGCTTCTGAGCACAGCACTCTCTTAGGTCAGACATAGGAGTGGCACAAGGAGGAAACCAAATCAAGAAATTACAAGTATATACCCCCCACTAATAATATAGTTGTCAGTTCTCAACACCTAATTAGTGGTCTGAGATCCAATAAATTTTTTCAACTATACTTTCTCTAGTCCCTGCAAAGTAAAAACTACCACTTTATGAGAGCATGATATTGTCAAAAAACTTAAGCTGTTCATGTACTTCAGAAGGTATTTTTTGTATGCTTGCCTCAAAATACTGACAGCAACAGCTTCCCAGGGCTAAGAAAGCATAGTATTAGGCTTAGCTGTTTCATCAGAAAATAATAAAGATTGCTCTTTTGAAAAATTAACCTACTCCAAGTTTATGCAAGTTTTTACAGCAGCTACTTCTTGCATAATGCTGTGCATAACCTACTTGAGACATGCGGTTCTTGTAAAACCAAACGTCCAGAACACAACTGAAGGGAAAAATGACCGTTCTTGTCACACTTACAGTTGCTTCCAAGAAAGCTTGAATCTCAGCAACAGAAAGGCACTGCCCTTTTGGTGTTTTACACTTGCTTTGATTAAGGAATGCCATCCTTTCAGCTTTTGAGCAAATCTTACCATATTTTTCTCATGACCAATCATAAATTGAGACTAAGCATGTCTTTACATTTAACCAATTAGGTTGATCCCCTTTTCCACTAGTAAAGTGAAAATGAAAAGTTAAGAAAGGTTTAGAATTATTACTGCCTAGAACAGTAGCAAAGTTGATACATTCTTATTCTTTTGGTGTTCACAAAGAGATTCAAGAATTACGGCAGTTGTAAAATAGCTAGAAAATGTCCAAGGACAATGGATACAACTATTCACTCTGAGGTCTTTGTAATACCTCCAAAGTCCATTCCCAAAAGACCCAGGCCTATCCTGAGCTAAAAATTTGCCTCTAGGCAAGAGTGTCAGCTTGGAACAAGCTGTCTCCACCATACACTTTCTTCTTCAGAGTCACTTGCCTGTTGTTGCTCTTTGCAGGGTATTTGCATTGGTCTTCACTCGGAAAACCTTCAGTACTGAAGAAGAGAATAATGTTGTGAGTCAGAAGAGCCAACACAGTGATTTGAATGTTTCCAGATAAAGTGATGATCCTACTATAACTTTGGTGAAATGTTGTGTTTCTTTTGTTGTGTGACTACTGGAGGAACCACTCTTGAAAATATTTTCACATACTTTTTGCTGCTGCACCATCAGATCTGTGGCCTGCTTCTCCTATAAGTGTCAAGATCAGTCTTTCAGCGTGGCCAAGGAATCAGAAGTTTCTCTTTCAGTATCTGTGCTGGCTTCTAAATAGCTGTTTGCATGGTGATTGGAGCAATATTTTTTCCTGAAGGCTGTCTGTGATTCTGTGGTTTTTTGTTTTTTTTTTTTTTTTTTTAATTAAATTAAGTAGTCTACATGAATGAGGAGAGCAAAGGTGTTTTTTTGGTAGATGATAGAAGGAGCGTTTGACTTTTGCTCTAGATAAAGTGTGTTGCACTTGGTCCCTTGAGCACATTTGTATCCACACAATAACATAAACTTATTTGCACAAATGAAACAAAGAAACATGGCCAATGTGTTCTGTCCATTCTGCTTCAATTGGAAGAGAAGAAGAAACATTAATTAAAAAGGTGGAATTAGCCTTAAGTGGGCTGTTGTGGCATTATATATTATTTATGGCACGTTAAATTACTGACATTGTATAAAGTCAGCTAGAATTTGTCAAACACAACAGAAACAGAACTCTTCACACTAAAAGAAGTTCTGGCCACTCTGATGTGTCCAATATTTGAGCTCATCTTATTTGCATCTCAGAAATCTTAAAAACTCTCTCACTTGCAACTAGTCTTTCTCACACGTTACTGGAACCATCCCAAACCTGTTTCCTTGAATCTCTCCTTGGAAATTCCACAGCTTGCCTCAGAATGGAACGGCCATTCATGTGTTTCCAAACTTTGTGAGCAGCTGCATATTTGTGAATGTAGGCTGGAGTTTGTGTTCATATTTGTGAAAGTAGGCTGGATTTTGTGTTCATATCAATGTTTGAAAAACATTCAAAAGAATTACATTTTGAGGCCTGATAATATTTTTTATTTTCTACACTCAAACGGCAAATACATTTTTATACTCATGTAAAATTAATATCACTATAATTTAGACTCCATTGTTAGAAGAGAGAATCATTCTGATCACTGCTTGGTTTGGTGTCAACCAGTCACTACAACCAGTTACTACAGTAGAAAATTTAAAAATAACTGCAACTATTCTATAGTATTTCCAGCTTGTATTAGATTAACTATAAATTCTTTAATTAACATTTCAAGCTTGTATTTATTTTTCTGTTTTGCAACCTAAGCTTGATTCCAAATTTTCAGTACAATAAGTGAGTACCAAGGACTTTAAATGCAAACTACATTAGCCACACATATAGCTCATCAGATTAAAAATTAAACAATATACACTGCTGAAACTGTCAACAGAGAAGCAGTGCCTTTGAATTCTACAGTAATTCCTCTTGATGTCATCAGTGTTGCAAGAAGGTGAGCTTCTTACAAACAAAAACTAAATCATAACAAAACAGAATTACCTGTTTATAAACTCATATATATTTGTCTCTAGGCAGAATGACATTGCAAAGCGTTACAGGTAATGTTAATCAAAATGACAGTTTTATATATAGTAATAGTAACTAAAGTTTAGCAATATAGAGTCTAGTTAACTCACAGAGAGTTTAGATGGCAACTTTTTTCTTTCTTTATTATTTTGTGCCCTCTTGATGATTATTCAACCGATGCCTCTATGAGCGTTTTCTTTACATTATAGAAAGTGGTCACAGTCTAAATGTGCCATGCCAGTAGAAGCAAGTGTAAAGAGTATGGTTCTCAATGTAAAAATATTTTCTACAACGTCAGGGTCTCAGTGTGAAAATATTTTAAAAAAGTGTGTCAGTTTATCAATTGTCCTGAAATCTTTTCCATGTCTTTCTCTGAAACAAGGTTTGGGGTTGCATCCCACCAGCTTATCAAGTTTCTGGACTGTCAAAGTTTTTTTCTTAACTGCATGCACATCAACCTCACTGATCTTTGAAGGGTTAAACATCATGCAAAAGAAAACCCCTTTGCATAAATACCCTTTGTTCTTTCTCTTATCTGTTGTTTCCACAGAGAATTGCTCTGCCTAGCAAACCTCTTTCCCTGATTCAAAAGGGTGAGAAAGTGGGACAAGATTAGGAAATACAGGAATTAGTAGAAGAAAGGAAGGAAAGATGAAAAGAGGATTGTAGAGAAAAGAAGAAAGGGACAGAAAAAGAGAATAATACAATGAAACTAAGATTCAGTAAAGCAAGAGAAAGAAAAAAAAGGGGAAAATTGGTGCAACTGATACTGACAGATGAATGAAAAGTAAAATCTTATGCTATGAAATCTAGGCTCTTATGCCAGTGCTGGGATGATATGGCTGTGACAAACATACCAAACATGAAAAATATTTGCAGAACTAAAAAGCAGATTTCATCCTCAGAAAAATTGTAATGAAAATGTGGAATTCAATAGAATTCATTAATATTGTAGCAAAGTTACTTTTATAATTTTGATATCTTTTTTGTTGGCACAAAAGAATAAAATAAAACTGCTTTACCCACAAAGGCATCGCTACTTGGCAGCACACTACTTCAATTCTATAGCAACACTTTCTGGTTTATGTTACAAAGTAGTTCTGAATTCTGAAGACATTGACATATCTGTAAGAAGTGGATTCTAAAACAGAGTGGTTTTGTTGAATTAAATATGAAAAGGAATAATGCAATCGGTACAGAATTCATTGTCTTATTTATTTTTATATGGAGTTCAATACAAATCTCAACTAATACGTGTTTCACTTATCAGCGTTATCAAGTTTTCAATTTTTGTTGTGTTACAGAATATTCTAATGACACCGTATGACAGTGAATCGTACCAGCAAAACCAGAAGTACTGCACAAGGAGTCAGGAAAACTACACTGAAGGGGTACGTACTTGGCTCACGCTTGTCATCTTTACGGAGTCTTCTTTGAAACAGTAGTATCTAATAAGGTAGCTACACTGCTGGTTTCAGGTGGGCCAGAAAGCAGAATCATAATAAAGTAATTTCAGCCTCTTGAGGTGAGGGAGTAAACAAAATGATTGAAAGCAAATATTCCCTCACCCACAGTGTTCACTCTTGTGTTCCCTTCTTATTTCCAGTCCAGCAGGTGTTGTCGGATTCCCAGGCTCTCACTGATCCCAGAGTACCTCATGGTACAACAAGAAAAATCTGTTAATTATCCCTCACATCTCACTTTGGTTACGGGTCTGTCTTCTGTTGCAAGCAGGGACTCTGCTCCCTTCAGACTCCACCAGCATGTTCAAGGGCTTCAGGCTTCTTGCTTGCTTTGCTTCTGCTGTCTCCTTCGTGCCTGCCTAGAACTTATCCTAGATTCACACTGCCAGCTCTCTCCATTTGTTGGGTTTTCCGTAATGTAACATAAATGAACCAGGAGAGAGGAAACAACCACGCTTCCCTCTTATTATCTTCCTCCCTTCTGCACATCCACATTCCTTCAAACAAAACCCTACATAGCACATACAAGCAGAAAACTGGATACCAAGAAACTCCGTCGCAGTGGACAGACTATATGTATACTTAGACCTTCATTCAAAGTTTAAGTCCACTAATTGGAAGAACTTGACTGACATCATTATAGCTTTTGATAAGAAACATCAGGCTGCAAAATGTTGGTATTTATAAACAGTAATTTATGAACAGTACCATCCGTGTTGACTGGACTTATAAAGTTGTGCTCTTTATAAAAAAGTTCTTTTTATCTTACAGGGCTGAACATTTTTTTTAATGTTCTAAAAAAATCTAAGAATTATAATCTGTATGTAGAAACCATAAGCATTTTGTTAAAGTTGTTTAATGGAGTTTGTGTGTATCTGAAAGTCCGTTGTAATCTGAAAAACACACATTAAAAAAAGTCTGTAGGAAAACTCAGGTTGTTTACATATTTTTGTTAGTTTTTGTGGGTGCAGATCACATTCCCTGTAGAAACTGAAGAGTCAGTCAGAATGCGTATTATAGGTCTGTCAGTGAAAATTTCAGCAGCCAGAAAGGGTTTGTTTCAGTTTAGGTTTTTTGTGTTTTGTTTTTCGGGTTTTTTTTGGGGGGGAGGTTGGGGATTTGTTGGTGTGGTTTGTTCGTTTATTTGTTTTACCCCAGCATGGCATAAGATCAATGCCAGCCGGAAGAACAACTACAAAATTATCTTCATCATCAGCCCGATAGCTGCATTACTATAATACATGTCCTTCCATTATCCTTACTTTTCCTGTCTTTTATAAATAGTAGCTGCTGTCTAAAGAAATGTAACAGTATCTTGCATCGGGGTGAGGGATAAGTTCTTTCCTTATAGGTGATCATTTCAAGTTACAATATCAGAACAAAACTATCAAAAAACTGAAAGACAGTTCTGAAGCCCACTGTAGACTTGACTGGCAGTCCCTCTCAAGGAAAGTACCATTTCCCTTTCATCCAGAAGTGTTCCCCCCTGTAGAAAGAAGGTGCCAGGGTAATTTTTTGTATTAAAGAATACCCATGGATCTCACTGGGACGGATTGCAAAACTGAGTTTTGTGTTCACTAGGGTCTGTATGCACAGTTAGGCCAAAAGCAACAAATGCAGAAAAGGCAGGGTGTCTTTTAAAGAGTTATGTCATACAAAGGGAGTAAAAAAAGCTAAATAATACAAACATTTTGTGGTTAGCTTCTTGCCTACATGAACCATGGGAGATTAATCCAAATATCATTAATGTTGAAGTCAGACTTAAACGGTCACAGATGATGATTGTGTTTCATTCTTTCTTCTGAAATCAGTGAAAACCACACAATTAATACAACCTTCCTTGTTCAGAGGCAGTCAAGGAAGGAGACTAAACAGTTAATTGTCAGTTTCAAACCAAAATGAAATGCAAAGATGTGGATTTCCATAGTAGTTCAAAATGTATGTGGTCACAATCAGTGGTTCACAAATTAACAGCTTGATAAATCACGACATAGTAATGGCAATGAGATTATCATGCCAGTTAGACGCAAATCTGTATTGTGCTTGTAGAGAGACAAAGCTACTAGTTAAGACCGAGAAAAGAGAGAACATGTCTGAATACTTCTATAATCAGAGTCAGTCCCACAGATAAGACTAGAATTAGACCAAACGGTTACATATAGAAGGAAATTTTTCTTAGGAAAATAATAATCATAGAAAGAGTGAGGGGTGTTACAACACTTTCAAAAAATGGCTATTTGTTCTTTCTTTGGCCTGGTAGACTAATCTATGCATTAAAAAAAATAAAAATGGAAAGAGATCATTGTCCTTCATATCTCTCCTCATTTGTGCTACCTATGTACGTGTGTACATGTACACTCGTGCTACCTATGTACACAGGTACTTCAAAGCTGAGAAAGCTGAGATGCTGTCATTATTGCTTTTCATGCTGCTGGCTACAGCTAGTGTTTCTTTGCATTCAGTCTGTTTGGTCTTCAATGAGGTCCTCTACTTCTGTTTACACTGTAAGGTCTTTGGGACAGAAACCATTCATTTGTCAGAATATGCTTATGTTGTAATCATGTAGGTTAGGTATACCATATATTCAGCTCAGCTATATCACATATACTTGCTGTAACTGTATTTCCACTACATCAATATATAAAATCTCTTAAACTGGGTGCCTCATCCATGAATAGGGATCCAAAAGCTTTCAACTATACAACTAACAGGCATAGAAAAAATGGGAGAGAAGGAGAGAGAAAAATGCATCTTGCGTACACTAGCTGACAAATTTCTAAGATATACAATATCATATTTGTCCACATCCAAAGAATGCTCAGTTTAAAATAGTTATGAATTCTGAAAATATTTTGAGATCTTATTTTTTGTATGAATGTCTGCCTGGGATCTTCTGGAGGAAAATGACTGAGCTTTTTCATCAAACAGATGAAGCATTCATTTGTGTTTGTGCTTAATATACAGCAGGAAAAAAAAGAAGGACTTGGTGATACAGATTTTTAATGAAACAACCAGCTTTTGTACAAAAGTGACATGGGAAAATTTTTTGTTACACTGAAAAACTATCATTTACGTTGATCTAAAGATCAGAACTGTAGAAAGTCTCTGTTATTCCAGAACATATTAGGCTTCTAGGGGCACTTCATAAAGCCACTGGAAAGAGTAACTAGTGCAGCTTAAAATTTTGTAAGCTCCAGGCATCTAAATGCATTGTAACTCAAATAAATGATGAAAAAGTTGAGTAAAGAGCATAAGCTGAGTAAAGAACAACAGATCTCATCTGAAGCACCATTGGCTGCCCAGTTCCACTGAACTGAATGCTGCAAATAAAAGCTGCAGCATCTGAGCCTGGAAGAACCAGAGCTCCAAGGTAAGCTCACCTACTAGATGAGGCTTAAGAGGTGTTAAGATCAGAGAAAATTGTGACTTTTAGACATATGAAAAGCATAACAAAACCTACCATTCCATCACCAGGAGGCCAGTTCCCCGTTAGTGATAACTAACCGAACCTGTGTATTGATGCAGTTACCTGTCCTTCCAGCTCTTAACATAGCTTCTCCCACTCAGCTAGGAACAAATCCGATGCTTCTCTTATTATTAGTTCCTGAAACAACACTTGTGTAACATCACAGAGAGATGAACTCCACAGAGTCAAAGGTCAGTTTATAAACCTGCTTAGTCAGACTTCTTCAGCCAATGAACCCAACAGAAAGTCAATATAGGTGTAGTCCCCCCAATGGAAGATAGAGCAAAAAGTATTATTGTATCCTTGCTCTGTTCTTTGACTCTTCTCCAAGCATCTTCTGTTCACCACTGCTGAAGAAAACATACTGTGCCGTATGGATTTAGGGTCTCTAAAGGACATTGACAATCTTACCTCTTTAATAACTTCGTTATCTTGCTCTACAGTAGCATAGCATAAATGATTCTCTTTTAAAACTCTAACTTATCTTAAAGTGTATACATATATTTGGGGAAAGAATAAACGTTGAGACAGCAAGGACTGCTTCTGCACATCATGTGACATATTTCATGGGTCCTGAAATCAAGCCTCAGGATCAGATGATTCAGTAATTGAGCTGGAAGAATTTGGAGGCAGTAAAAGATAGAGAAGTGGGAAAAAGGTAAAAGAGGAGTAGGCAGAGAGAACATCTGAGGCAGAAAGAAGGGGTGGTGGAGAAAGAAGAGAAACTAGACTGGGAAAGCAGCCTGATTAGGAAGAAAAAGGGGCTAGAAGAACCTAACAGTATGTGAGACATATATTTAAGTGTGTAATAGAAAGAAGTAAAGAAATAGCTACAAGCAAGAAAAATGCACTTATAGAGAGGTGGAGAGCAGGGTTAGAGTAAAAGATGCATGAAATGAAGTGGAAGAGCAAAGAAACTTGAGAGCAATTTAGGTAGGTGGTTTGAAGGATTAAAACTTTGTGGAGTAGAGGAGGGAAGAGGAGGAGAACTGGGAAGGAAGATTTTCCAGTGGAAGCCAGGGTAAGAAGTTCTGCTTGCAGTGAGTTTAGATGATAATTTGTGTGAACGATTGGTTTGAGAAGCAGAATATCACTGTGCAAAAGAATCCAAAGGAAATTTCATGTGTTTGTGTGTTTACCAGCTTTATAAGGGAATACTGTGGAGATGAAAGGTAGTACTGTGGGAATTAGCTATGAAATAATTACTACAATTTTTAAGGGAGAGAGTAAAATATGCTTTATGTTCAGAAATTTGCCTGGGAACAGCCTTGTCTAGCCATCATTCCTCTCTATCTATTTCCTTGTGCATAACAAAATTCCTTCTCCCAGTGCCTTTCAGCCTTTTTTTTCTAGCGATTGCACTGAGGATGACTGATCAAGATAAGCTGCACATGATCCAAGACAGGCATATCACCTACTGGTGGACCCGAAATATAATTGTTTGTGCTTACCTTCTTCACCTTGTGATCATTTCAATGTGCGTATGACATCCCTAGGACTTTGGAGATACGATTATGTACATCACCTCCAAATGTTTGGACTATTTATGAACTTTTATGCTGCTGTACTACAGGAGACCACCTACCTGTGTGTAAGTGTTAACATTTGAAATAAATGGACAATTCCCCACTAGAGATTAATTATTTTGCTTTTCTAATGTTTTCAACCTCTATTTTCTAAATCATGGCTATCTGAATCTGAGGGAAAGATTCAAACAACATGATTTAACATGGTGGTTTTCAAGTACTGAGTAATTCCCAAAGACATTTAAGCCAAGATAAGTCCCAAGACTATCCTACAACAGAGCCAAAATTTGGTTTATGTTCTTTTTATGTTCTGGAAGCATTTTCTCTGTGTGCTTAGATGCACTGCAGTCTGAATAGATAGGCAGATGTTCAGGCACCTAAACTCTCCTGTGATATAAAGATGATAAAAAGATATAAAAAATGGAGAGGAAACGGGTGGTCCTCAATTCTTACTAAGATCCCTCATAAGCCAGGAAGGTCAGTCATAACCAGATCACAGCTTAGTCAAGCAGACTATATTGAGATCATTTATGAAGGTCAGGGTAGTGAGTAAGCTCATGCAGAAGTTTCTAGTCCCTGTTAACTGGATTTAGTTCTGTTCCTGTCTACTGACTGCATAACATGAATGAATAAATAATCTGATCAATAATGACTAGAACTCTCTGTCTGCTTCTTCCCACTAGAGTTTCTTCCCACTGAGTTTCCTCCTTCCTCTTTATGGCTCCAAGGCTCTTGTGTTTCTGGTGCTCAGTGACTCATTTACAACCAGAAATAGGGATACGCTCTCCCAGAACTGGTGGCAGGGGTCATCAGTCATGGGGTCATGTTGGGAAATGGGAACTGTGACATGGGGCATTTTCATGCCAATGATATAACAACCCAGGTATCCCCAATGGTGCATAGTTTAGCACTCAGTAACGATCATTAATAGCAGCTTTGTAGAGTGAAACAGCACTGAGGATTCCATGCTAGTTTAGTCCCATGGACTTAACGTCATTTTTCCTCTGAAGTGGAATGAGCACTTGTGTCAAAATGTCACTGCTTCCTCAGTGCTTTCCTCAGTGCTTGGTTCAAAAAATCGCTAGGTGATATTTCCTAAATTCTACAGGTGCAAATGTTTGGACTTCTGTTACCTGTGGAACCTGTGGTCTGCCAACAAGTCCCTTTGCATGAAATGTTCCCCAAATATGGCACTTTGCTATGTAAGAATTTTTCCCTATACTACTATTACTTAATTCTCAAAAATATGTTTATATGCATAATAGGTTTTATATTTCTCCCTAATTTGTATTATACTGCAGAAATATTTTGCCAGCTAAAGAAACAAAAATGTTTTCCAGGATTTTCTGAACTTATTTTGCCCACAAGTCTAGTTTATCACCCATGTAATATGAGTTGGTGATCCAATATTTTGGAACTCATGGTTTTTCTTACCTTATCTACTTGCTTTTCAAGAATTACAATCATAAAACTGTTGTCCTTAAAAAGAGATTTTTTTTGCTTTCTTCAACAAGATTAAGTGTTCTTAACTAGTTACTGTGTCAAACATTGAAGAAAATACCAGATAATGCAGATCCAACTACATTAATAGTGATTGATCATTCTTTTACATGCATAAAGGTACCCTTCATTCATAGAATAACAAAATAAATCCTTATTCCTAAAGTTTATGCAAAGCTTAGAATACCTTCCCTACACTCTTGCTATTTTTTTTTTCAGTATTCACTCTTGTTCTCAGGCCTACTGAAAAATTATACCTTTCCCCAAATACATATCGGATCCTGTAAATATAGCAGGCAAGTGATTAGGAAACCAGAATAGTGTAGCAGACCATAAATGTTGCTTCTTTAATGCTTTCAACCTTCCTTTTTGTAATAACAGCAGTCCCTTTATCACTCACCATCCAGATTATGGAGAGTTACAAATGTTTAGGCCAAGGAGTCTCAAGGGTTATAGAAATATAAACATTGATTTACCATACCATCCCTTGGGAGAATAGTCTGTCTATAAGCCTGGTAATGTAATAGGGAAAGAGATGCTCTGCTCTGAGAATTTCAGTTTGTCAGTGAACATTTTCAAAGGTTTACTTGAGCCACAGAGCTGAAAATGCATTCCTATGAAAATTGGAAGTGATGATAAAAAATACTTCTTATAATAACATTTCAAATTGCTGGTCAGATTCTTTGCTTACTTCTTCTTAAACTTCATTGAAGATTATTCTCTCTCTACAAAAATAATGTTTTGTAGCATCCAAGACATTTTGAATGTAATTGCTTATCTTACTTTAATTAATGTATCCTAAAATGTTTAACTAATCTGGAGATTTATTTGAAATAGTGTAGCTGAAAATTAGGTTTTGAAAACAAAAGGAGAAAACAGGAGTAGAAAGAATTAAGAAAACTCAAATTAATCTTGTTCTGTAGATAAATTGATTCTATTCTGTTATTTACTTTTCCTTGATCCTTACCAGTGACCTTGATTTTATTTGTGCAGAAGAAACAGTTTACCAGCTATATGGCTTGCTTTTAATGAGAGCAGTGAAAAAAAAAAAATCCACAAAGAAATTAGAAACGTATTTATTACTTTCTACTTTAAGATCCCAAAGCACTTAATAAACACTTATTAATTAAGCTTCATCCCCAATGCTGTGAAGATAAACACATTTTAGATTTCTATTTATAGGTGGGAAAACTAAGCCACAGCTTGCTGAAGTCAGTTGGCTACCACCACGCACAACATGTCAGCCTGAGCCAGCAAGAGAAACCTGGGGCCTGATCCTTCACTGTCCTGGGCTCTGTGTGTAGTTGCTGGGTGTGCATAAGGAACTTCTGGTTTGGAAAGTCAGCCTCTCTGGTATGTTTCATTCATTTTAGACTTATATAAGCAACTACACCAAAATGCACAACGTTACATGGTGACAAGACTCCAATCGCTAGCGCATTATGTACCAAAACCCAGTTCCTCCTTGTTCTGACCTCCTCACATGAGATACCATAGGGCTGGGTTCACGCTTTGAGTGCTTTAGCCTTATAAAAGTGGGATCTGCTTTTAAAGAGGTACAACTGTATAACTCTGTTTTCATTTCTGCATTGATTTCTTCACTCATTTAAATTTCTCTTCCATCTGAAGTTTTTCAGTGAACAGGGAAAGAAAGGGGGAGAAAAAACCCACCATTTTTTTAGATTTTAAAAAATGTTTTGGCAAGATGAAAATACTTTCTAAGTTTTTGTTTGCTTTGTTTATAAATCAAGACATTTATAAATTGTCATTAAGACACAACGAGGCAGTTTAACTCAATTTAGCAACGAAGTCAGTGTTTTTCCAAGCTATCAAGTTAGTGCCTTATTAAAATCCCAGTGGCACTGGAGTATCTGAGGTGGGGAAAAAAAGGTTAAACTGCATATCAACTACTGAAGGGAGCTGAAAGGATGTGGAGCCCAATTAAACCTTCAGCACTGCTCTCTCTCATAAACACTTGCTACTTTATTCCCTCTGGAACACATTTCGAGGCAGCTAAAGTGGGAACCCAGCAAGAACCTTTTCATGAGAGCTCTGTTATTGAGCCTCAGGTCCAGCCCAGTCCTTCTGGGTGAAAGGCTTCATACTCCCTCTCTATTAATCATCATCTGGCCTTCTAACACCTGGGACTGACTCCAACTCCCACTGTTGCTATATTGACAATATTCCCTGTTGATTTCCTCATTTTCTCAGCCAAGGCTAGAATGACCTCTTTAAAATTCTTTATAAACGTCAGTAATTGCCGCATCAAACTTCAATTCATTACTTTCCCAGGCCTCATGTATTTTGATGATATGAAAGTTGACCGCATTTACATGCAAATTGAAGTTTTATATTAATAAGGGCCAGTAAAAAGAGATTGCATGGTAATACTCCATTATGACTTTTAAATACATTTGCCCATGTCTCGACTTGGCATTAGCATGGTCAGACCATGAGGAAATCATGTTGGTCTGATTGCAATTTTGTTTTCCAATTGAAAGTACAATTTCATCAGGTTTCCCTGTCATTTCTAATAATGACTTAAGTTTGCTTGCTAAATTGAAGAATTTCTCTAGGCCTCTAGATGGGCTGGGAAACAGGTGAGGAGACAGCTGCTTCTATATGAAGTGCTTCATTATGAACTACCACTATATTCAACCCCATAAGGCTTGTTTGATGATAGAAACAAAATTACTGAAGGTCTAGTGCAGCTGAGATTGATTATCTTAAGCATATTAACTTTTAGCATAAAACTTTGGAAGCACAACAGTTCATCTGTGAACAGAGACGTTAATACCCTGATCAAAGGGTCCTTAACCTTTTAGACTGCTATTTCATTGTTTGGCCTCTGATTTTATACGCTGTTATATGCTAGCAGGAAAAGAAATACAGCAACATTCTGCAGAAAGGGAATTGTGTATGCTAATGCAAAAACTCAAGAAATCACTTTTAGAAACACATTCCGTTAGGAATCCTAGAGAGTACATAGTCACAATCTGAAATCCATGACCCCATGCTGATGTCATTAAAATAACATTTGTATTATTGATTATAAAAATCTGATTATATTTCTCACTGGATAATAAAGAAATTGAAAATACTTGTGTATCAATGGTAGGTTACAGTAAAATTAAAAAAAAAAGAGTCCCTCTAGCTCTAATATCACAGATATTGCTATATGCTGTAAAACATGATTTTTGGGATCATTCCATAGAGACCAAAAATGCTGCCAAAGAGAAAGAAATAACAAAGTACTTTCATAAAATGTAGTTTATCGTGTAAATGTCCTGGCTGATGCAAACCATGCTTAAGTAAAAGTATATGTGATATTACGTTAGAAACTCAAGCAAAGATTCAGCAAGTTCATTCACGTAGAGGCTTTTTGTACTCTGAGACCCCTCAGGGTCAGTGGGATTATGAGGGAAGTGCATACATAAGGGCTTGTTTGTGCAGACTCTTGCTTTCCAACATAATCTTCTAAGACAGTAATAGGCGACATTTCTTGAATGTGCACATTTATCATTGCAATAATGTTGGAAATAGCTGATGTGGTAGAACTGGACTGTACACTTACCACTTAAAAAGTAAGTTGTGATCCAGTAGGAGCACCTGTTTAGGCAGATGTCTCCTGTTTTTACAAAGTCCCACAGACCTCCGTCAACTTGAAGAAGGATTCAGGCTCCTCTTACATGAATCTTTATGTGGATATTGGAGTTGGAGTTGATAGTTCAATACCATTTATATCTCCTCAGAAGTGTGCCTTGTGTAGGCCAGGTAGTTGGATGATAAAGCTCAATTTTATTAAAATACTTCCTCATTGTTATGTTTTCCAACAGATTTTTTTTGCTTTTTTATAACAGACAAGTTTTCAACAACAGCTTGAATAGAGAGAGGTCAATGAGCATATGATAATATTATAACATTTCTTATCAGTGCTTATAATAATAAATATTTACGCTGGAAATTGTTTAACTTATCATACCACAGTCTCAGTTACCTCTATTTGCTATCAAAGTATAGTACTATGAATTTATATGATAGTTCTGCCTTCCAAACAAAAGCAACAAGTAAATTGTTTGTCCTAATAAAAGGTCTGATCAAAAGGGTTATCAAATGGCTAAAGCAATGATCAGCTCTTTCAGTCCAGTGCACAAGAGCCCGGTGCGTGTTTCTCCACAACCTTTGTTACCAGCCTACACATAATAGTCAAGAAGAGAACGAGAACTGAATCAAAACTCCTCTTCAACTTCAAGAGTGTGGCTTGTGCTGCCCAAGTCAGCCTGAAAACTCAGAATGAGAAATCTTTGCATTCAGTGATGCTAACTCACTCCTTCATAATCAAATACTGCATGCAGCTGCATGGTCTCCATTTCGCTCTCCCTGTGAGCAGTTGGGGAATGGGTTTCTTGCCTCTGGAAAATCAGTTCTTCAGGTCTTTGAGAGGTGTTTTGTTTGTCTTGACAGTCTCTGTTATGGTAACTTGAAATTGATAGTGAGGGTATGGGTGCAGGAGTTTTTCTTTGGGAAAGTGTGGAGAATGTAATTATGTTTGATTTCTGCTGAAAGTGGTCTCCTTGTTTAAATAGAAAATAATTTCTCTCGAAATACCTGAATAATTCTGTGTGTATAAATATATATGTGCGTTTACAAAATGGCTAAAAAACTCTGGAAATCTTCCACCTGAAGAAATAAAACCTGTAGATAACATATAAGATTGAAAACGAAAGACGACCAATAAATGAAGTGGTAATTAGGAATGTCTACTGACGATCATCAGAACGGTTGTACAGTTAAGATTTAAAAAAAGAATACTATAGAATTGTAAGAAAAGTTAATGAAGATGATAACTAAAACTGATTATTTCTCTCAGGTGGTCACTTTCCTCATCTACCACTTAACACCATAAACAGGATTCCAAAAAGTACAAGTAGTCTATATAAGAACTGGTGCCAAAGAAATATGTACAGGATCAGGTAAGTGCTTCAGAGCCTAGAGAGAGGAAGACTTAGCTTATCTGTGCAAATGCAGACTGTTATTAAAAGAATAAGAATATCCAGATATCATGAATGAAGTCATCGTTAATATGATACAGACAACTTTAATTCCTTCTCCTTGAAACTGTAAGCAGTGAAAGGCAGAAGGACCTGCTCAATTGTTTTTTTTTCAGAACTATGTTAATACTCAACAGAGTTAGCGCAAAGTTGGGTTTTTTTCCCAAAATTTTTAGCTTCCACACATATTTCTGATGACATTTGTGAGATTTTTTATGGAGATTCAGACATAATATGAAAATTCAGTAACAATTTAAAAACAAACAACCACAGAAATAATATTTCACTACATAAGAAAGATGGGAAAAAGAATCAAAGGTGGATATTAGAAATTGGAGCTGAAAAAGATTACCCAGCCTCACGCCAAACACCAAACTGGTAGTTATCTTCAATGTGTGGTTGCTAGTTGCTAACGGATATTACTGTTCCAGACTGAATGGGACCAGGTTTTTCTCATTTCTCCCCGGGTCAGGACTTCTGCCTCCCACACCCTGTTCAGAATTACATCATTTAATCAGAGGAATGGTTATTTCTATATGTTTATTGTAATTGTTTATTGTAATACTTGCACTCCTCTGGAGATCAGTTCCAGAGGTCTATTTCTTCATCAGTCTGTTACTAACTCAAAAGCTGGAATGACACCAATAGTGAGGACTTCAGGCTGTCTGGTTTCTGAAGTGTTCCAAATGACTGAGATACTGATATTATGCTCAAACTCTGAAGACTGATGGAGGAGTATAATATGTGTTGTAGTTGCACTCTAGTTTTTCAGAAACTTAAATGAAAAAGAGGTTAAAGGTTTATATATGTGTTACTCTAGAGCTATGCATAGGTTAGCAGTTTGGATGCAACTTTCCTTTGCATGGCTCCAAGAGGGACACGGGTTACTTAGGAAGAATTGGAAGAAGATCACCAGGTTGATGGCTGGACTTGATGATCTTAAAGATCCCTTCCAACCTAGATGATTCTATGATTACATCTCACCTTCTATTTAAAAAGGAAAATGAATGGGCATATATCTGAGTATCTGAAGAACTAAGCTGTCCTGCTATCCACTACTGTTGGTTGCAGTCTAGAGTAGATTTTCTTTCTTTTATTTCTTTGGGGGGGGCGTGGTGGGGGGGGCGATGGGGCTCAAAGGGTTCTGAATAAAAGCATTAGTACCTGTATGCTGGTGATCTAAAATAGTAGAATAGCATGGTAGGGTACAATAGTAAAGTAGTGAGGTAGAAGAATCATGAAAAAGTGCTGGATGGAGACAGCTGACTGTATTTTACCATCTGCCTCAGTTCTCCTGAGTATTAGCTTCTATTTGTGCATATTTATAACCAGTGTATTAAAAGGTTGTCTGGGTTTTTTTTCTGTTTTGTTTGGGTTTTGGGTTTTTTTTTAAACCGTATGAAGAGTATTAAAAGAACTTGTTCCTTTGTGGAACAAAGTAAATGAAAGGATTTTTCATTCCCTGTTCTAACTTATGTATGTAAGGACAGTACCAGAACAACCCCCTAATATGGGAACAGGGAAGTATATAGTCAGTTCATATTAAGTTGAACCAGACAAAAGTTGCTTTAAGAGTAGTTGGTGTGGGCCATAATAGCTATTCATTTACATTCATCAGGCCTTGTTCTCCACTTTGCAATAGCAGTGGGTGAGGCAGACTCTACTGCAGCACCCCATACTTTTATTCTGTGTTAATGCTTGGTTTTCTAGCCTCACTGTGCTCCATCTGCATCAATCTGGCATGAAATTTCTCCTAACAAACTGATGGGATTCTTATACTATTGCAGCCAGTTTTTCTCTCCCTTTTGTGGTGTAGAGAAAGATCAACCTTGCAGCTGCTTTTTGGGTTTTGATTCTATATGCTTTATTTATTTTTTTTACATTCACATAAACCTTTATTCTCTATGGAAAGTTAAAACAGAACCAGAAAAAGCTTGTAGATATCATATTTACCTATTAAACAAGACAGAAATGTGCTTATCTGCTTTATGACAAATGCAGCTTTATTTTAAAGTATTTTGCAAAAGCCATGACTATGATTCGTCACCTGATTATCAGCTGTAAAGGCTTTTATTAAATACCATCCCCTCATTCATCGTTTTCATATGAAAGTAGTAAACAATGACTATTGCATACATAACTCTTCAGTACTGTAAAAGCAGAGGGCTGAAGTGTGTGGTCCTTCCTATGATATTTCAATTTAAACATGGCTGCATTGCAGTAATGTCACATCTTGTTTACACTGTGGACTTGGTGGGAGACAGGGATCATTACAGGGGGAACATTGAGAAAAATACATTACACACTAGTCATAACCATAAAAGAAGCTAAAGAGAAAGAGACACACTGATGCACATGCAGCTTCTATAATAGAACAGAAGAACAGGATTGCACTGAGAAATGTACAAAGGCAGTAAGTTTAGAAGAGAGTTACCACTGCACTGAATTGTCAAGCTTGAGTCAAATGATATTACTTCTGACACCTCTGGCTACAGTACATTGCTTTTGGATTCAGTTTCTCCACTTTTCTTTGGTTGTTGCAGTAAAGGCAATTCCCTTGTGCTTTGATTGTTGAGATTATCCTTTTTTATATAGCTTGCCCTTTCCCTTTCTTTCCCTCCTCTTTTCTGTACTAGCACTATGGGTGCAAGCAAAGATTATGCAGAACGCTGTAACATCGTCTATTTTTTAAGTCAGTCATTGGCTTAGATGGACAGTGAAATGCAATCACAGTACTGTGGTGTTTGCATTTTTCTTCCGCTGTGTAGTAATGAGTAACATTATTAATCAAGGACATCCACATGTAGAAAAACTCACTTCAATAGGCATCCCATTTTTATGTGCCTATATACTCATATATACTCCAGAAGTGTCAGCAAAAGTACTATTCAGCTACTGCATTTCCCCCTTTTTTTTTAAAGCAAGGGTATCTTTCTGAGTCTGCGTTGTTTCAGATCAGAAAAGTTTGCAGCAAATGGAGAATGCACACAGGTTTCAAGATTTACAGCAGAACCGTGAGCACAGCATTACTGGGATCAACAGTGTAATACTGTGTTTTTCTTGGGCAGATATCAGTGCCCACATGAACCTTATGATTGTTCCAGATTTGAATAGTTTCCATGCTGCAAGTACGACCAAAGCCTGTTGTAATGGTCCTGCCTTGCGTACCTTGCAGGGTGATGACAAGGTGAGATCAAAATGGAGCTGTGAGTTCAAGAAGAGACTGTCTTCGGTGCCAACTGAGTTTCAACAGCAAGTCAAAATCATATGGACTAACAGCTAAAAGGGAAGCAACAAAACGCCTGTAAGCCTGACTGGCAACCTGGATATACAGTCCTTCTGCAACTAGAGGCAAAATAACAGCAAAAGGACAAAGAAAGTAAAGGAGGCAAGGGGGTCATTAGCTAGGGAACAGGTATGACATGAAGGACTGTAATTCAGACTGTCTTACTTGCTGTGATCTCTGTGTCAGTTGCAACCTGACTCATCAGTAACCTATGCTGAAGGCTGAACTGTCTCAGAACCCTTCCTGAGATGTGCTGCGTCCTCCGTTAATAACCTCAACCAAAAGCTTGATTCTCTACTGTAGTACGAGTGAAAACCAGCAGAACATACTGCATTAGCAGAACTGGTAATGGAAAGAAATGTGGGCTCTCTCCTGCATTAAAACTCTTCAGACTAGTAATTTTGAAGTTTGTTTTTTTTTTTTGTTTGTGTTTTTTTTTTGTTTTGGTTTGGGTTTTTTTGTTTTGTTTTGGTTTGTTTTTTTTTGTTTTGGGTTTGTTTTACAGTGAGTTAAAGGTAGAATTATTCAGAAACTAGAACAGCTATTGATTTTTAGGGTACCAATGAACTAATCTGTCAGAGGATAGTTTGTAAATTCTTGGAAAAAGTAACCCAAAATCGGTGTTTTTTTAATAAGTTGAGGGTTTTCTGACTTGTTTATACCTTTTGAGTAAGATAGTCTTGGAAACAATTTTAGTAATGAGCAGTAGAAGAAGAGTTATTTGCAGGAACATCCAAATTCTGCAGAATGGGGTAGACTAAGAGATGAAAATAAGAGAATTAACTGCTAGAAGATTTAGTACAATTTTAACTAAGGCATTAGCTAGTTTATGAGCATAGAAATGTAATAGCAAACTAGTCATCAAATTCTGTTGCTTATTATTACAGGCACTGTACTATATAAATGTTCTTATGTAATTATGGATGTCATCTTAAAAATAGTGTATTTTAACTCTTATTGATGTGCTTCAAATGTGATTTTGCTAACAGTTACTGGTGTACACCAATTTCCAGAAGAAATGTACTCCTCTCATGGTTTATAATAATCTGTTTTTTCTGCCATCATTATTATTATTCTTTAGTATAATCAGTTCCTCTTCCTCCTTTATTTATTTCCTTTTTATTTTCATTGATTGTGCCATCTCATTTTTGGTAGACTAAATAAACCACATTCTGATGCACTGGACAATGGATCAAGAAGCATAGCTCTTCAAGATACTTCTGCACAGTGCTCTTGTCTTCGAATGGGATAGTGGCTACAAAGAACAGAGGCAGAAGATTAGTCCCAAAAAGTAGATAATCACGTTTACAGGCAGTTTTGTTTTCCTCCTGATTATGGTTATTTCCAGTTTTATAAATCTAACATAATACTCTCTGTATCAATTTTGGTTTTCCTTGTTTGTTTTGGGTCACATTGATTATCCTGTCCAGTAATACTCAGGCCCTGCCATTTTCAGTGACGTTTGTTCTGTAAATGAGTTGTAGTACACACAAACAGTGAAAAAGTCCTGGCAAGTTTGATTACACAGAATCAATGTATACGATGCTTACACTGTTACAAAATAGCTGCAGTTTTCTGGAATAAGGGACCCATAGGGGCATGTAGTGAATGAAACTAAAGGACAAAATATATACTGAGATAAATATATGGTTATTAGGCACGGCCTATTCCTGCATTTAACTGAACTTTTTGGACTGTCTGTTCCTTTTTCCTTTTCTCAACTTCCTTTTTTAACCTTCCTTATACAATACTTCTTACACCTTTCGTGTGTGTATCCCTTCAGTCAGATTTTTCATGTACTTACCTCGGCAGCCTCTCAGTACTGCAAAACCCTGAACTGTTTCTCCCTGTAACACTACCTTAGGTAAGAAAACATTATATATATCTCTCTCTCTCTTTCTATTTCACAGAAGGGGTGGCCAAGCCTCGTAAGGCAGGGCCACCAAAGTCCTCTAGACTAAAACTTCTGAAGTGCTGTTAAGTTGGAATTGAAGTGCCTGACTTCAGGAGAACAACATGTAAAATCAGCCTTAGCTGCCGATACAATTCAGGTGCCTTTTCTCTGCATTGTTTGTCTTTCTCATCCCCACTGACTTGGCAACATTGGCTTAATACTATTCAGTTCTCTTCTTCCTCCCATTCTCAGATCAAGGAGGGTATAATTTCTCTCTGGTACTGCGATACACAGAAGATGATTAACATGATTCAAAAGATGGATACCACAATCACACTGTCCTCTGTTTTTAAAAGACTACAGACAGCTGGCTTCTTATGCCGAAAAAAAAAAATGGATCTTGTGGTCCAAATAAGCATCAAGAAACAACTATTTCTCTGGAAACTTTTACAACCTGGTTTGGTCATCTCATGTTATGAACTGCAGTCTACAAGCCTCTGTATCCCTCTTTTATTGCTGAGTACTTCTAGCACTTAAATCAGCACTGGGAGTCCTCTTTCTGGACCAGGCAGTGTCTGTATGTTAGGAATCTGTAACAGGAAGCCTTTGCTTGTACCCTGTGCTGGGTCCACTGGGGAAGGAGCAGCCTGCATGCCACTGTGTTTTAAATTTGTGGCTGAAACAGTAATAAAAGGCTGATGTTTCAGCAATTGCTGAAGGGTGCTTGCACAGCATCAAGGCCTTCTCCATTTCTCACTCTGCCCTCCCAGCAAATAGGCTGGGGTTGGGCAAGAGGCTTGAAGGGGACACAGCCAGCACAGTTGACCCCAACTGACCAGAGAGATATCCCGTACCATGTGATGTTGTGCTCAGCAATAAAAATGGGGGGGGAGTAGTCTTTTCAACATAGCTGTTGCTCAGAGACTGGCTGGGTGTTGGTCTGCTGCTGTGAGGTGGTGGGTGATTGCTTTTGCGTCACTTGGGGTTTTTTTGGTTTCATTTTTCCCTCATTAAACTGTCTGTATCTCAAACAATGAGTTTCTCTTACTTTTGCCTTTCTGATTCTTTCTCCCATCCTCTGGGGGTGAGGGAGCGAGTGACTGGATGGGGAGTTAGCTACTGGCCAGGATCAAGCCACTGCACATCCCTTACTGTAAAGGCAGACCGTCACCAATAAGTCAGCTTTCGTATTTTCCTAGTTGAAATGTAACACGTGTCCAGGACATGAAAAGTAGGGTCTTGTATCTAAAGCACAACTTTCAGTTAATGAGTTATGCTTAAATGAATATCTTGGACCTTCAGAATATATAGGGTTAGGGAAGACAGTCCTCCTTCTAAATTGCTATCAGTTCTAATAGTGCAGGGTTGCAGCATATTCCCCTTCAGCTACTTCTAAGTCATTCTCTGATGTAGAAGATAATCAAGGGAATACATGGAGTTCTGCATCTAATTTCCGGTATAAAAATGTTCAGACTGGGAAGGACTGCTTCAACAGCAACAGGTCTTCCAGTAATCAGGAATAAGAAAAGCAGTTTAGCAACCATACCTTACTTCCTGAAACATAAACACTATGCTGCCAATTCTGTTATTATTTAGTAGCATGAGTCTCACAGTACCTGTTATTTTTCAATTACAGTCCCCAGTGCTGTCATGAAAAAATTGTATCAGAATCCAAGATTATCTTATTTAAAATATATACATGTATCTGTAACGTTAGATGATTGCTCCCATGAATTCTGAGGAATAATTAACACAAAAATCTTACAATTTTTAACTTTATTTGGCTGTTGTTTTGAAAATGTTTGCTATTAGGAGTACTGGAAGAGTTATGAAAAAAAGAGTTATACCTTATCTTCTATATAAACCTTACTAGGAAGTCTTGTTTTCATAGGACTGTTTCTAAATGAACATGATACTAAAATATGGATAACTTTATAGTCACTTTCCAGTGTGCATCCATGCCTGACAGGTGAAATTTGTTGATGGTGTCACTGCTGGCATTCTTTTCCGTAATTTACGTCCACGGTCCTCCTCCTTAGAATTATAAAGATAATATAAAAGCCGAAACCTCCTGAATTTTCTCACTTATGGCACTTTTAAGATGTTTAAGCAAGTATTTTAATATGGGATGTAACTCTGGTACATTACTGTTGCCAATAGTAAAGCGCCTCTAAAAACTCTTGGGGATCGGAAGAGAAAAAGGAGCAATAGGCCTAAATGCAATAGTGACTAATAAATTTACCCCCTTTTGGACTTAAATAAGATGTCCCTCTTTATTGTTGAAATAAGTGGATGTCTTTTCTACCTCATCTGTCAACAGTTATGAGTGCACCAATTCTAGGGTGGTCTTTGCTCACTCTGCTCAAAGTCTGGGGAAATTTCCTCCCCTATCACTCTAGCTTTTCCTAACTTGACTTCTTCAGTGTCTGCACAGGTGGCTCGGATTTAGCCTTGAAATTGTAGAAAAAGTTGTATAGGATTAAGAGAGTGGACACCTGGTAGTATTCCCTCAGTGCAATGGCGATGGCTGTATTCCCAAGCATGCTGTCTGTGCTAGCCTACTTTGACACCTTTGGGTAGCTGGAAGGGCTTTTTAACATCTTACAAATTAATCCAGCCTGGGGCTGGATTAGCTGTAGTAATGGACAGCGTATAAGGGTTTTCAGGCACACAGCCATCTACACCTTGACAGGCTTGCTGCACTTCCAATATTTATTAAACCTTTGACAAACTTTAAAAGAGGCTGTCAAGATGTTTCATCATTTTTTCTTCTTATGCCATTTTTAGTAAATTTATTGCACATGAAAAAAAAGACAACCCTAGGCATAGCCCAGGAGCACTAGGGCAAGTTTCCTCGCTCTTCTGCCAACATGCTTCTGTCATGCCCTGGAGGTAGCACCTGGATGGAGAGGGTAGTTCTGTTCTTCACTTCCTTGGCCTCTCAGCTGACAGTACTAACCAGCTAATTAGTGATGATAGCAGTGGAGGATTTTTTATTATGCAGAGGCATTTTATTTCAATTTTTTTTTTGTATTACAGTTGTTTATAATAGTCCTCAGTATCTTATAACCAAAACTGTTTTTTTCTTATCAGTCCATCACACGCATGTTCTGTTTTATGAGTATAGGACTGCTTGTAAGTGTAAGGCTCTTAGCAGAAGGAGTGTAATGTTGTCTGTTTTAGAGAAAAGGGCATTTGGAGTGTTTGGGAACAAAAACAGATCTGAAAAATTATACACATGGGTGAAAAGAGCAACACAGCTGATCTTACTGTACCATTCCTAACAACATCTCTTTTCACTTCTAAACTGTGACTAGCCCCTGAACATGTTCTCTTTCCTTGTGCACTTGCGGGTATTTTGCTAACAGAACTAGAACTGTTGCTGCTTCTGAAGCATTATTAACTTTGCTGACTTTGTAACCTTGGAACAAGTCCATGGCCTGATGCTGTTTCAGGGGACAAGTTTTGAGCTTCTTATTCAGCTTTTATTGTCCTTAACCAGACAAATGGCTGAAAAATAGAATGATGGTATGTTGTGGTTGCAGTTGGTTAACTTTATTAGCAGCTGGTATAGTGCTATGTTTTGGATTTGGTATAAGAAATACTTCTGATAATGCAGTGATGTTTTCAGTTGTTGCTAGGCGGTCAAGGCCTTTTCAGCTCCTTGTATCGCCCCGCCAGTGAGGAGGCTGCAGGTGCACAAAAATTTATGAGGAGACACAGCTGGGACAGCTGATCCCAACTGACCAAAGGGATATTCCACGCCATATGACATCATGCTCAACATATAAAGCTGTGGGAAGAAGGAAGGGGGGGGGCATTCAGGGTTATGGCGTTTTGTCCTCCCAAGTAACAGCTACGCATGGTGGAGCCCTCCTTTCCTGGAGATGGCTGAACACCCGCCTGCCCATGGGAAGTGGTGAATTAATTCCTTGTTCTGCTTTGCTTGTGTGCACGGCTTTTGCTTTACCTACTAAACTGTCTTTATCTCAGCCCATGAGTTTTTTCTTGTTTTTACTCTTCTGATTCTCTCCCCTACCTGAACTGGGAGGAGTGAGCAAGTGGCTGTGTGGTTCTATCTGCTGTCGGGGGTTAAGTCATGACACAGTAACAGGTTGCAATCCTCCGTTGATAGCATCCTGCTATTCTGGTTAAAAGTGAAACAGAATTCCTCACGGTTGGTTTCTCTTGGGAAATCTGGAAATTTATTTATACTCTCAGCAAAATCTTGGTTATTTTGGCTATTAATAGTTTTTGGCTGTTAGGATTATTAGTGAGGTTTTAATGCCCAAATCATCTGTGTGTTTCCATTCCTCTAGACTTTTATTGTTGTTTGTTGGTAAAGAAATACAGAGCAGATAATAAAGCACCCTTGTTGAGAAAAGTAAAAAACTAAAATTGTCATGGAATATTTTATACAAAGCACTGAAAGTGTAGAGGGGAGTGGGAAGTTATAACACAGTTAATGTATTTATGTATCTTTTGCTGTGTACACATAAAGGCGGCAGCACATGCTTTCCCCTAATGTTCACATAATGCCTGGAGGCTGGGAAGCAAAAGAAGAGAGATAAATGAACAGGGAAGGAAGAATGCAAATTGGCTACAAGGCAAGTTGGTCGTTCATGATCCTTGCTTTGACTTTGATCTAGTCTCATTAATGAGCGATTTTGCAAAGCTGCAAGGAGTTCTCTGGTTGCAAGACAAATTCAGATTAGGTTGCCCATGCAGGTGTGCATGGGAAGGAATGACATAAGAAGTCTTCCAGAATGTATGCATTCTTCCAAAAATGTATTCATCATTTCAGATTAATAACTTAAACCATTGTGGCTGAATATCACTTCAAGACAAGAAGGATCAGATGTTAATAAAAGCAGTTTTGAAATGTACTGCTTAAAGCAAAGGGGAGGAGAGAGTCCTGGACCCAATCCACTGTGGAATGAAAAACTTTGCGGAGAAGATGCAAAACAAGGTAGCTGTCAGTATATTAGGTTATTATTTTTCAGTTGAGTCATCTGCAGCAGTGGAAGAGTGCTTGGTTATGGTGAAAATAATAAATGAAATTATTAACCACCTCCAATTAAAGAAAAATGGCAACTCCTTTGATATGAATAATCATACGGATGCTACTTGGGAAACTATTCCTTGACTTTAATGTAAACCTTGCTACTTATTGTCTGGAATGTAACACTTACGGTTATAGCTAATAAGGTTGTGAGCAGCTAGTGTCATCATGGTTCCTCGAAGAATTTTGATCCCATTATCTTGCTTGAGGGTGAGTTATGTTACATGTACAAGACTCAGCTGTCTGCAGTCTTCCCCTTAGCTAGAAGAAAGTCTTACCTAAATTAGTTCCTGAAGTTGTTTAACACTGTTGACTAAATTGTTGTCCATATCCTGCTAGAAAGTCAAATGGAAAATATCTCTTATTCTGTGCCCCCTGCCTATGGACAAAATTGTCTCCTTCAAGAGATCTGTTTTGAAGAAACAAGTACAACGCTGCATGCTTGTGAGATGACTAGGAAAACTGAGAGAACTTATCTTTTTTTGTAGAGTCTAAGATTTTGGCAAAAGACCGGAAAAGGAATCTGTGCAAAAGTTTATCTGATTCAAGTAGAGGTGTAGGAGGTACATGTCAGCATATGCATCTATATGCTTGACACAGGAAAACAGGAGTGAGTATGTGCAGGAATGGAATTGTCTGATGTTTGCTTGCATTTTTTTTGTTCATACAAATTAACATAGTTTAATATTGAAATACTAAAAATATTTATGCCAAAAGAGAGTCATTGTCAAAATTTCCTACACACAATCCAACATGTGAAAGCAAACAAGGCACAAATCCCACAAAAACAACTGTTTTCATTGTACAAATCTGATTTTCTCAGGCCTTCTCCATTGCGTACTGTACAAGACAAGACATTTTATAAAAAAATATGATGTGATCATTTAATAATTCTAAGTTGATTGTAATACAAAAATAGGGAAGAGGTGTGTGTTAGTGAAATACCATCTCTGGTAGAAGTTCTAGTCCTGACCTTTCTTAACTTTCAAGTATTTGAACTTGAAAAAATACTAATATTTTAAAACTTTAAAAATTATTCATATATACATAGTATTAATATGTCTACTTTGACCATTTAAAACATGGCATTTCTAAACTGTCTTTTATTTACTTGATTTTTGTACTACATGCTCATTATAGGGTGTCTTGTAGCCATCATCTATAGTTAATCATCCTATTAGATGACAGATCAAATTCACATTTTTTATCAGACTGCTTCTTTTAATTTTTCCAGAATTACATATTTTAAGCTAATTTGGTATTAATTATGTTCTTCTTTATGCATCAAAATAAACCAAGTTAATCTAATGAGTAACAACAATACATTTGCCACCTAAAACAGGGCTCTCCTAGTAGTGGATGGGAAGAATTATTGAATTTCATGATGCTGAAGCTTAATAAACATTATTTCAACTTATTCACTGATCCTTTCAAAGTAACCAACTGGAATGGAAGAAGGTGCACAAATGTCAATGACCCTATAGTCCCACACTTCAGAATGTATTTGCTAGTTGTGCTCTTATATGAAGTTATCCATTACATGGAGATATAGAAATGAAGACATATGAAAAACGGCAATATAAGATACATTATTTCCTCAAAATTCTGCAAACCTAATAACTGATGCTTATGTCAAGCTATTATATACACCTTAATTTTGCAGAAAGCTAAACATCTTAGCTGTACTTCCTATGTAATTAATTTGGATTTCACAGTCATACAGGCAGACTAATAGGAAAACACAATCAGCCAAGTGACAGAAATATAAACTGCATTATTGCAAACTTTAGGCCCACAATATATGACTTTAGTTATGAAGGAGCATCTAGAATGTAACCATCGTTTTTATGAAATTGAACTGTAACCCTCATTTGAACAGAGCACTTAATAAGTGACTGGGGCTACTGGAGTATTAAGCTGGAGACGAAGTACTAAACTCCATTTGTTTTGCAGCAAGTAAGAACTGTTGAAAAAGGCGGCTCCCAGATATTTCTTCAGTGATGTTCTTTATAGCTGCTCGTATCATCAGGTAGTGGCAGACGTTGCATTCCACAATAACTGTTGGAGTATGGAAATCCTTCAAACATCAGTTGATTACTTATGACCTAGATAGTGACACACCAGCATTTGGAAACACTTTTAAAGATCAGTAGATTTTCTAAACAAAAGGGTTAGGAAAGAAAAGATAAGTGAAATATAATGCAGCCTCCTTGGGACAATCAGTCAGGAATGCACACTTTAGTCTAGAAAGGTAGCGCTTGATCTTTGAAATGTATCTTCCGGACTCGAGTGACAGAGGACAAAAACCATAAAAGCAGTAAGCCCAGTCCTGCTGCCACTAAAATAAATAGCAGAACTAGTATTTACAGTTGCTGTGTTTTGGTCCCTAGAGCTTTCCCTGCTCATAACGCCACCTGCTAGCAGATCTGTGAATTGTACCAGGCAAGGACAGAAGGTCCTCCAGAGGACTTACTCTTTTCCTGATGTTAGCTAGAAGAATCACCAAGGTACATGCAACTAGACATTTTGAAAGAAAAAGACATTATATGAATCTGTGGAATAACACGGAACTACCCAAGGCAGGCGGTGACGCTAATGAGTTGCTGATACATGGGACCTGATGTGCATGTTTTCCGGAACATGAGTATTTGAGAGACTTGGAGAAGAATTAAAAGAAACATCATACCAGGTTTACTTGATAACTGAGGATATCAGCCCTAAGATTGAAAGGGGTGCAATCAACATAGCTCTTTCCATCATTTTTTGTCTCAAATCTGTTAATAAAAACTGTTTTATATGTATAACACATATTAGTTCTCCAAACCTCGGTAAGACAACGATTAACTACAGAATTTTCTCTTTTTTCTACACCTTTATTGCTAGAATATTAAAACAATGAGTTTGCCAGGCTGCATAATCAAAGGCTATTTGAATGAATATGATTTCAGAAAGAGGCAAAGAAGAAATTGCAGTTATCTCTTAATACAAAAATCATCAGACTAAACCCCATCGTTGTAGAATGAGTTTCTTTTTAAAAAAGATATTCTTTATTAATGTATCTCTTCCTAAACAGATCCTAATTACTCTTCTGAGTAATTTATATTGTATTTTCAGCATGAAAAATCTCACAGAACCAAATGATGATACACTATCTCTTGTTGTGCCATAAATGTATTGCTGTTATTAATCTTTACCTTGGCAGCTGTTGAGTTTAAATGCTTATCCAGGAAATGTATAAATAATGTCTGTATTAGGAAGGATTGACACCCATCATAGTCTGTCTTCCAGTTGGTATAAGTGATATGAAATTATAAGTTAACTACTCTGACTGCTTTAATGACTTGTGTGCAACAGAAGTTCATTTTGGTGGGACAGGATGGGACTGGTGGGCACAAGGTCTGGCAGAGTCAGTACACCAATGGGGATCAGAAAAAACAAGGCTTTTCCTAATTGTGGTGGTAATCTGTTGTGTTATGCCTTTCATACAAAGTAATTTATTTCAGGAACACACTGGCAGTGTTTCTGAGCCCTTTTAGGTTCCTTTAGGTTCCCACTGAAAGTATCTTTACTTGGTTAAATACGACTGAATATCAAATGCGTAGGATGATTGTACTTGGCCAAGTCCCAGAAGGTGTTTTTTTCAGTCACTTACGAAGTAGGAAATATGAGAAATGACTTCACCTATTCAGGCCAAAAGACTGAAAATATCTTAATCTTCTCATTCAGTTTTAAATTTCATGAGTGTCCATCCTTACCCAGCCAAAAAGAAAACTGCATTTAGATTTTAAGGATGCTTCACCAGATAATGAAGTCTTCCAGCTCCTTGGCCAGTCAGATTTGTGAGCTTCATTGACTGCACAGTAACTTATCAACCTACTAGTTTTTCATTTAGAAGTTAATATAGTTTTAAGGTATATTTACCTGTCTCTCATTGTTCAGTAGAAGTTAAGAAAAGCAATAACGTTTCCTCTAGACGTCCCTTACACATTTGTGATAAACAGACGCTGTGTAGTGCGTATTTGACATGGAAAGCATAGGATAAGCTCACAAACAAAAAGATAGGTAGACCAGAATGTCAGAGGATATTGTTTTCTGTTTCTTTTAATGTAATGTAGTTTGAAGTCCAAGTTTCATGAACTGAATGTAGTTCTTCCACAATTTTTAAATCAAAAGTGTATATTTTTTTTGTGGATGTGGGAAGGAATGTTGCTTCTTTGATAAACAGAACAAGTGGGGAGGTACACTAAGACTTCCTGAATTCTTTTACTGCAGCTTCTTTTTCTTTCAAAACATACCTACCTGACGCAATACATACTTTGTATAGCAGACCAGTGTTCCACGCTTAGCATGTGCTTATCTCTCCCAAGTATTGCACTTGAGCATTCCTGTTAAATACTTTAGCAATCAGTTGCTTTAAATCCTAGAGGATTTGAACCACAATGTGAATATTCACTTTCAGCAGTGGGTAGAAGCTACTTTCAGAGATTTATTTTCTTGCTGGTTTATTACAGGGTATACTCAACTTGCACTCCTGTGTGTGCATGTGTGTATGCATGTCTGAGTGCACATGTATTCTGACGGGTTTTTTTTAGTTCACTTAATGCCTTAGTGAAAAAAAATGTAAGTATCTGTTGATCCATACTTGAAGAAGGAGAGGTACTGAATAGGATAAACATGTATTTCATTGGATTTTTTAAAATCCCTTTTTTTTTCCTCTCTCACTTATGAGGAAGATGCACAGAATATCCCTGTGTTTGGCTATAGCTCTAATTGGTAAAACTTTGTTGTGGTAATAATTATTATTATGTTGATTATAAGCTATAGCATGATAACACAAATTAAAATCATTATATTAATCTTTTTTTAAATTTATTCAATCCCAGCTTTCTGTCTGCTAATTTTCTTGGCTTCAATGAAGTATGATTAGTTCAAGTAGGGCATAAAGGTATACATGCCCACAACAATACCATTTTCACAAAACAAAAAACTGAAGGCCAGATTGTGTTTCCCTCTCCCCCCTGGCCCCAGGGAAAAAGAAAAGGAAGAGTGATTCTTCCTCATCAGTCACAAATAGAGGTAAAACCCCCCCGAAACCTAATATTTTAGCTTCCAAGATTATCTGTTCCTGATGAAATATTGCTATAGGCTTTTATTTTGCAAGGTTTAGTTTGTTAAATATGATGCTTCTTACTGGCTCCTGATACTTTCATGTGTTTATGCAGTGCTTTAAAAATAATTTGGTAAGAGAAAAGTGTTTGACTTATTAACTAATTTCAATAAAATTAAATGTATAGACTTGAGTGATAACTAATTTTTTAATAAAACATACTTTAAACCAAAATTCTATAACACAGTAAAAATGCATTTTATATCATAAGTACTGATATTACAAATGTTGCTTTCAATTAGTACTGCTTTTTTTGTTAAAATTTTTTTCTTTTTTTTTTTTTCACATCTTGTATTCCCGTTTTCACTTTGGATTAGAGTTCACAGTTTTCCAAAGTGAGTGAAAAGTCATTTTCGTTTTCTTGGCTTTGCTTGCTCATTGATTAAGTTGAAACTTATTTCTAAGCAAAAAGGAATGCTTGCTGGAAACTTTCATGAAAAAAAAAAAGTGCAGGTTTTCACATGTATTATTTTGGCATGTATTGTACAGATGGTTTTGAACATGTCCTTACATTCATCACATGAGCTGATTTAGGGTTTGTGCTGAATAGGCATCTCTTGGTGTTTCAGCTAAATATAATTGAACCTGTACCAAAGACAAAGTGCTGCATGCAGGGTTTGCATACAGTACAGCAGTTTATACAAACCGGCTTTATAAAGATTGATCTGATAAGAATAAAGGAAGATATGACTCAACTTTCATTCCGTCTCAGATAGCGGGAAATATGGAAAGTTTAATGCCGAACTGTGAAAAGATTCAGTAAGTCACCACAAATCACTTCTGCTAAGCCAAAACTGGGTAATTTACACAGCACTTTGTGATCTTCAAACAGTTTGCAGTGTGCAATTATTCATGCCACAACATGGGGCCACGGCGTCCAAGCTGCCTGTTTGTTCTACGGCTGAAGCAGAGGTGTTTGAAAACTGCAAGAGCCTACCAAAGGCCCAGAGATCATGGCTAATGTGACACCCCCAGGCCTAATCTTCTTAGAGCACTGGGATAAAATAAGTATCCATTACAAAATCAGCCTTCATCCTGCCCCCTTCTGTGCTCTGCCACTCTGATAGCCAACACAGAGACAATTGCATGATTCTGGGCTTAATCAGGTATTAGGAGCTAATGCAGTACGAGAAGAGGCTAATCTCCATATTTACTCCATCTGTACTTATGGACCTGACTTGCCTGCCCCCGATAGATCAAAAGGAATTGGCAAAAACCAGATTAGAGATGAAGAAAGGAGAGAGAGGTCCAAGAAGTGTAAGAGGCAAAATTCTCTGCTTTCCTCAGTTGTGTATATGTGTATTAAAGCCATGTGGTCTAATCCCATGGAAACACTTTCCATTGTATTTCTTTTTCTTCTCCCTACCCCCACCCTCTGGCCCTGTCTTTAAAAATGGAAATTGCCATTGCAGTTAAAATTATTGATAAGTGTACTGTGCCATTTCTAAGGGTCAACATTTATACAATTAAATCTGGTTCGGGTTTTTGTTGTTTTGCTTTTGTTTTAAAATGGATTTCGTTGAACTCAGTTTATTATGGCATTTATTTATGACTGACACATGTATAGGACTCTCTTCTGGGTCCGTTTTGAAATCTGATGAAAAACCCATAGCTAGGCAGAACTCATTAATTCCAGGTCTTTGTAAGTGTTCTTTGTAAGTGCTACATAGACAATGTACCCTTCAGTGACCTTAAGTTAAAATGAGTGGGAGAAAAGAAAAGAGAAGAAAAAAGTGTCTGTAAAATTAACTATTTTCCTTTTAGTCACTCTGAAGTAGCTGGTTATCTTTCTGTATCTTATCACCTCCAATATCTTGGCATTCCCTTCTGAAGCTTTTGCTACAAGCAGATACTTATGATTCCAGAAACGTGGACAGATGGGTAAGGAAAAGAGAGCAAAGGAAATTCACACACTCACCACTGTTGGCAGTCACCTGCTGTTTGTAAACAGTGACATGTGGCCACCAATAATGACCTTCAAGCTAGGAGAGGCATGTACTAAACTCACTCAAATGCTCTGGTCACCTTGGGTTGGTGATGAACAAGTTTTATGAAGGTGGGATGCATTCCTCAACAAGTGTGGAAGAAGCCTGCACTCAAAAGAGAGTTCAGAAAAGCTGAGAACATTTCAAAGGGTGCACTGTCCTCCCTTTGGAAAGCTGACAGACTCACTAATTTTTTGACTCCTTACAAACCCCAAGTGGTGCCAGAAGAGAGCTGTGTTACTGCTGATTTTTGGCAATAGAGCTCACCTCATTAGAGTGGATTAAGTCATGATGCTGAGAAGGATAAAAGGTGAAAAGCAAAAACAGTGGATGGCGAACACAGAAAGCTCAGAGTGTCATTTGTATGCTGACGCTATTATTGACTAGAGCCCATGTGGTTCACACTTTTCAATTACCGTCTGGTAGAAAGGTGGCCCATAATTGCAAAGGCTGATGCCAGTGCACCAAATGTCAAGGGAGCCTCCCTAACCCTCATCACCTTTTCTTGATGCTTGACTTGAGGATGTTCAAAGGCAAAAAGCCACAGCCTGCAGATCTCCCTGAGGAAGAAAAAGATGTTATTTAAAAAAAAAAAAAAAAAAAGATAAGACAAACCCCCAACAACTCAACCCCCCTCATTTAAAAACCTAGAGTTAAATTCATTATCCTGTGACCTTATCCTTTACCCTTTGTACAGCTAGAACACCCACAAGCATCAGTGAGAATTATACAGTGAAGTTACAGGGCAGGACTGGGTTTTTTAGTTTTGTGGTGCTGAAGTTGCCCAGATGCTGAACAGCACAGACTTGATGTTAGTGCTGACAGTGATTGCCAGAGATGCTCTCTCACGTTATTTTTAAAAGATGGAAAACGGGCAAACTTAGTTTTCCTCTAAACGCCAATAGTGATTCTACTGACAGCACTGTGTCACTCTTACTCGGGTGCATCACTTTAGTTGGTATTGTATCATCCCTGTGGGTCTAGAATAGCCTGTGCACTATTGCCACCATTTATTTAAAGCCTCAAATGCACTTTTTTGTACATCTTTATTTCACGATACATTATTACTTTAAAGCTAAAACTAAAGTAGCTATTGAATTAAAACAACGAGCAGTAGTTAAACTATTTGACCCAAACTTTTTCAGCAAACTCAGAGCAGATAAAAAGATTCAGACTTTTTGTATCATTAACAAACTAGGGAATTTTACTGATGGGATACAATCTTTTTTGGCTATTTGAAACATTATTTTGATTACTGTATTTCTTATCAGAATACAAAGGGTAGAAAATAGTGTATACTGTATTAGAGAATTTATATAACACCTGTAACATCAATTTTTACTGAAAGTTAGTGTCTCTTTATAAAAAATATTTTTTCTGTGCTTAAGAAATACTATACTGTTGTTTCAAATGCTTCAAAATACAGATTTAGATATATGTGTTTCTTATACTTAGATAGACTTTATTTCATAAGCAAATCTTTTCGTTTTTAAAATAGTTACTGCAATAATTGGGCCAAATCCCTGAATCAGTTAGAAGAGTATTTAAGAGTTAAACATGCTAGTATTAACATCACTGACTTTTGAAAAAGTGGGATACATTGCCTTTGTCATGGAGGAAAACATATCTTTGCCTCCTTACTTGTTCTCTACAAGAATCACATTGGTGATTATCGGGTTGATTCAGTGTGCAGTCATTAAGCCAAACTTATCTTTTAATCTTTTTTTCAAATTCATCAGTAAAGTTCTGCTGGAAGAATAGTTTTGTTGACTAAGCATCATGCTGAGATTTCTTAGATCCTGATTTCAAAACCCAGAGACATCAAGTCAGTCTTCACTTCCAGTGAGAGAGAAATCAGACTTGATTCAGATCTTATCTGAAGAAGTTTTAAGTAGCTGAAATTGTACAGATTTGTTTAATTGGAATTAACTCCAATTTGCACGGAAATCTTCATTGTGTTGTATGACCAGCTGGAATTTTCGTGTGTTTCTTGTTTGTAAATTAAAGATAGTCCACGATACACTCTAAAAGCATAATTTTATCACTATCAGAGAGGATAGCAGTCCAAATTCCCTCACCAAAATTTGTGTAACCTATGTTCCTGTCCCCTTTGTCAAATGTGACTTTATTTTTCAGCTTTAAAGCAAATTTAGTTTTATTTAAATGAAGAAGTTTTACTTCAATCCAGTATTTGTATTGTTTTTTAGTTTGCAACATAAGCTGTAGCAAATTGTACGATTTGTTTTTATCATCAGGAAATGTCTAAATCTGTTCACCCAACCTTGAAGACTTTCATTTTAGAGTGAGTTTTCTTGCCAATACTCTTAATTTCCTTCAAAAAGGAAAAAATATTTTTAAACATAAAACTGAAGAATTTTCTATAAGTCAGATTGCACTGTCCCAAAATTTTGCAGCTTTATTTTTTCTGTTCTCAATTCTCAAAACTTAACTGTTTGATATTTTGGGGAAATCAGAGGCCTGTAGAGTCAAATTACTTGCCTGACTTTGTCAGACTTTGACCCCGTTATCAAGTCAGTTCACATCAAACTTAACATCTACATTATTCTCTCTGAGGAAAAGTTTTGATTCTCCAGTCACCCGTCCTTGCTTCTTTACAGTAACAGCTTTGTACATATGCTAGAAGTAAGGAATAGTTCTAATTCTTCTATTTATGAACAAGTTGGGAGCCAATACCTTATCATACGGATCATGACAGTATAATTTCAGAATACAGATACTTTGAATTCATCAGTGATGATGTTGTGATCTGTGCACACAGACAGTACGCTAAACTCTTTGAGTCAACTTTCAGAGAAGAAAAGTTGTCAGCAAGACAAGGGAAAAACCATAAGAAATTTCATTGGTGTTCTCCCTTGGATAGTTAGGGAAAAATATTTAAAAAGGCATAAAAAATAAATAAAAACTGTAACATGGAACCCAGATGTAAGGTGAAACCTGAGGAGTGTCCTACTCAATTCTTACATCATGCAGAGTATCAGATGTGGCACCTCCATGTGCTAAGAAGTTTCCAGAAGAAACAGTTGGGGGAGAAACATTTAAAACTTGGGCAAGAATTCAAAACTGGGAAAGTATACAAAGATCTGAGCCTTGTCATCAAAATGTTATCTGGCTTCCTCAGGAAGGAAATTAATTTGGATACCAGCTTAGAATCTGGGTGCTCGGATAAAGGTAAAACATTGTCTCATCTTATAATGTTTTCAGTCTATATGTTAAAATCCTATGATCTTTGTCTCATTTCCATCTTTGAAGTCTATTCCACGTCAAATAAATGCATATCTACTTTAATATTAGACATTTTTCTTGAAAAGAACACTAACAGAATAATTTCCAAGAAAGAATAAATTGCAAAGGGGTCTTTATTTATTTATTTTTCAACAAAAATGATTATTGTTTAAAATTTATCTCAGAATTATTTTGGTGATTAAATCTTGGTCTACCTGTAACAAATAAAACCTAATTTTGCTCTGAAGTTAGGCTTGATTGGACATACATATTAAATATATATTATCCTTAAATGGGTGAGTATAATCCCTGTGTTACCATATTGTTTTTTTCATATACAGATTCAAAAAATATTCCTAATCTAAGATGGAAAACTGTAATTTCTGTGAGTATTGATTCCAGTGAATGACTGTCAGGAGACATGCACAACAGTGAAAGTTCAGCTTAAAAGAATTCACCAAAAGTAAATTCAGTTAGTTTTTTTTTCAAGCCAACTTTCCTAGACTTTTTTGAGGCACTGTATTTTTTCAGCTTTTCACAATCACCTCAGCAGCTAGCCTAACAGTTTGCTCTCTTCCTTTCCTGTACGTTCTAGATTTTTTAGGTGCTACGAAATTTGATACTGAATCCAAGTTTGGTTGCCAATGTTTTTGACTGTCAGACATGCTGGCTGCGTTCAATGGCTACTGAATTCCAAGAGAAAAATATGAATTCAGAATTTCTAAGAGTCTGGCAGAGTTCAGTTGTTGCATGGATTTGTGTTCCCCTATAGCCTGGAATGATGCCTATGTTGTTATGCTTCAAAGAAGTAACTTCTGGTCCGTATAATTTGTGGGTAAGCAGTGATGATGAACTTTTACAGAAAAATGCCATTGAACTGAGCAGGGAAGAAAGCTATGGATTTCCCTGGAAATCTAATACATTTTCATTAGATCGTCCTGAAAGTGAAAAATTGAGTGAAATTTGTGCTGTAAATGTGTGTTCAAAATTAACTGGTAGAAGGGATATTCTAAATTTCCACTTTGGGCTGATAATATGGTTCAAAGGGTCTCTAAAATTTTTTGTGTTTTCAGTTTTGATGGTGAAGTCATTAGGGCTGAAAAATAACCAAATTTCACTCTCCTTTTTCCCAAGTCCCAGCTTATCACTTTTGAATAATTAAAGCTTCTTTTGCTCTGAGATAGCTGCACTGATACTATGCGGATATGGAAAGGACAGTTTTCAAAGGAAGGTCATTGACGGTAAAAAGGTTTACTATTCCATGTATTTGCCCCTAATATTTTTCCCTTTTAGTTACTAGCAGCAGTGTCATATTAAATGACTTCCCCCTTTAAACTGTTAAGTGGTGCTAGTTCAGTTTTAGCGGTAAGTCGCCAGCAGACTCGGGGGAGAAGTGCTATCTCCTATGGCCCTGAAAATTGATATTGAACATGGAAGGAAAAATCTCACAAGCTGATAGCAATTAGCTAAAAAGGATTTGCGACTCCATGATTCATCACACTAGGGGATCAAAGTCATTTACAGAGAGTGTTTCTACAGTCCCTGCCTGCTGCTCTAAAGATATACCTCTGTTTATCTCTCACACTGCGGTGTGACATTTCCTTTTTTAAGAGCCCATTTTCTTAGAAACATAACAGTGGGCTGCTGCAGCACAGGCAGCCTTTGATTCTCCACTGACTGCCTAAATGACACGATGGCTCTAATGGCACAGCTTTAGCGGGAGCTTGCAATGGGAATTGGACTTATTATTTACATAAATGGACTAACAGGTCAGGTCTGGTACTTGCTTGTAAAAACGAGGACAAGGTCTTCTCGTGGCAAGTGGCATAAGGCAGGCCTGTGGTTCTGGAGCTCTGTGGAGCTTTTATGATATTTTCTTCACCATGAACATGAACTTTCAAAATAAAACATTACTTTCTTTACATGTTTTTAGAGCTATCTTACAATAGAATTTTATATAATTTAATCAGAGGATTAAAAGAAACCTACCACAATACTAAAGCCTTTTTTGTTGAAAAATTTTAATTTTTTTGAGAAGAACTATACTCCTCTGTCCTTCCAAAGCTCACTCTAGCACTTTGAAAAGTCTCATTTGTCAAAATGCAATTTTACTTTTATAATAGTGTGATATGAAAGAAAAAAAAAGAAAAAAAACCTCAACAACTACTTTATTTTGCTGCTTCCAGGACCAAAGGTTCCCTGTTACCTCAGTAGTAGGAACTGGATTTGTTTCTCAGAGCCACAACCTGAAATCATGGAAATCTTATAACTTCTAAAGATATTTTGTTCACTGAGGCTGGAAACACTGCGCTCCTTAGTGGAAGGTGAAATGGGGTTTATTCAGTGCTAATGGTTTCATAGACTTCCTCGGGTTTATTTTGGTCAGAATTTTACAAGAGGGTGAGATTTTCAGTAGCCTGGTCCTAACTGCTGGTTATCTCACTCCTTTGGTAGTGAGCACTAAATAAGTATAAAAAGTTCGCAATGATGTGGCAATGTTTACTCTTATGTGATAACTTCTAATTAATACTAATTACTTTGTTGTGAATCCAGCCCTAGAAACAATGAAGTACATAATATGACCTAGGAAATGCAGCAGACCTAGAAAGTCCTTTCTTGGGTTGTTAAACAGTTTTTGTTTTATGTAGTTGTCTGTAGCTGTGGAAACAATCTTACAAGTTTCTGGGACTCATACAGAAAGGTGTAAATTTATTTATTTATCTCTCTGTTGAGTCAGTAGCTAAAACTAGGCCTATCCCAGAGTTCACCTGAACATTTTGATATTTTGGAATGAATTCTTATTACACTGTGCTTTCATGTGACATGAACAGGCATACCTCAGTTCTTCTAGTCATCTTTGTTTCATTTGTTTGCTTTTTTTCCCCTGTGTTTTTTGTTTTCTTCTTGGTTTTGGTTTTTTTTTACCCCCAGAAGACTGCTTTATAAGACTATCCAATGATCTGCAGGACCAATGCGTAATGCCTACACTTGAAGGATGGTGAGTATGTAGCAGGTGGGACAAAGACTGCAAGCAGAAGATCATTTCAGAGCTCGAGATTTGCATTTGATTTTAACTTTGGATGCCAGTATCTGCTCCTGTGATTATTCTTTGTGTAGGCTGTCTCTGGCAGCTTCCTGCTTTTACGTCTTTTCCAAGAAACATCTGGGAAGTGGTTTCTTACAGCATCTTGTATGTTAAAACCAATCATCTGCCTCAGGAGTTCTTATCTCTTCTTACAGGAAAGAAATATTCCTTTGGGTTCAGTGCTGTAGCTTGCTGGTATATCTTACACACTGTAACCTGAAAACCTTTAAAGTTTGTGGCACGTATCTTGGAGCCCAGTGGATTTGGAAGATAAACAATCATGACACTGGTTTGTGTGCTTAAGCAGGGCTCGAGGAGAATAAATCCAAAACTCAGATTTCTTGTGGTATAAAGACAGAAACGGATCCCTTATCCGCTAGGGAAATGCGGTCCCATAAGAAGTGGTCATGTCCAGTCTCAGGCTGTTATCACATATGCTAAAACCAGCAGCATATTCTAGCAAGATGTTGATGTTGCTCCTCTTTAGAGCAGCAGCAGAGTGCTCTTGACAGTGTTCCCCCAGAGTCGTCCTACCCTGCAACTGCCAGATGGTGTTCATATCAAGTGCACAGCCGGCACTAACCTGCTCTTCCCCAACCTATGCGAATCCCTTCAGATGAGGGGCAGAGATTTTCCTTAGGGTCTTACACAGAAGAAAGGAAGAGAATTTCTCTTCTTGGTGGCTGACTCATTTGCTTACAAGTAATTTCAGCAGCAGAAATGGTTGTGCAAATAGAGTGAAAACTGTCATTTAAAATCTGTTCGTCTTCACAAGCTAAATAGGGGGGAGAAGTGACTTTTGAGAATATTCATCGATCACCATTCTTGCACAGCAAGTAAGTAAGTACAGCTTGAGAGGGTCTGGTGGAAGAATGAGACACTGAACTTGCCCATTAAGATCCAATGCCCAAAGGAGTAATAATACATTAACTTCTGTGCTTCTGCTGCATTTGAAAGGACACAACTATAGAAGACATAGTTGAGAAAATAGTGTATGAGTTGGGGTGAACTCCTATTTGTAAAGAGAAATAAGGCTTTAGCAGTAGCTTTTAGAAAACTTGACAAATTTTGAAAGAGAAGAAGAGAAATCCCAGTAAAGCTCAAAATACTGAGCTGATGCATTTCTGGTGAAAAATAATTAGTGATCTCACTCTTGCAGAAGCAATAATTTATTTCTATTTTTGTGGGATAAGTTTTACTGTGTAGAAACAGTTTAAAAAAAGGTATTTACAACTTCTGTTTTATGTAGCGTAATCAGATGTTAATGAGATTTACCATAGGTCTGGACCCTAGTAGTCTGCAACATGTTTTATCTGAATTTATGCAAATATTTACTACTACAATAAACTAATAATTTAAAATAGTTTATTTCTGGTTGAATGTACTGTAATTAAAAAATAATAATCAGGAAGTATTACATGTTAGTATTACAGCCTGGGAAAAAACAAATTAATTCTCTTGAACATTTGAATTCCTAGAATCACAGAACTGTGATTTTTAATCTATCTATATGAGGCAGAAACATCAAAATATGGAGGTGCAAAATATCATGTAACTATAAAGCTACACCCATTTACCTCAGCTAAAAATCTGGGCTGCTGGTAGTGTATACGAACTACTGCATGAATTACTGAATCATTTTACCTACATAAACAGTTCCTGTCCTGTCCAAAATGATTTCCATTTAGTCCTAGAATAAATCACATTTATGCATGTAAACAAAGTTCATAACATGCTTATAAACATGTCATCTTTGGGCTCCAGTCTTTTCAAATGAACATTTAGGGGACAAAAAATTTCCTCAAACAAATATGCAGGAAAGCAAATAAGAAAGAGACCAAATGCAGTTAACATAAATGTTTGTCATTACTTACCCACATATGCCTGAAGCGTCTTTTTTTGCTTAGACTGCACATATGCAAAGTGAAAATGTATATATTTCCCACTCTTTATTTCTGGGCTTTTTGCATGTTAGAAATGTTGTAACTCTGAGACCAATTTAAAATCTTGTTTGTAAATTTTTTCTAGCTGTTTCCTCAATTAAAGTTAATTTTTATCTGTAAAATGCATTCCTCCAACTATCTGCTTTTTTTTTTTCTCTCCCTCCAGCATAAGGAGGTCCTATTTCCTCTAACATTTTGTCATTTGTTCCCAGCCTTGTACTACAGTTTTTCCTTCTCCTGCTGTATCAGTAGTGCCAATATGACGGCTTATGGGGCTGCTATATAAATCAGGAAATAGCCAGCTTTGTCACCTAAGGAAATGTAGCATCTAATTGCATCCAATCTGTTTCTCTTTCACGCATGCACATGCATGAATCTACTGAGGCAACAAAGAGATAGGAATCCTATGAAATTATTTTTCATACTTGCTTTCATGTTTACTCTGTAAGTAGTGCAATGGTTGTAATTCTTCTGTCTTCTGCTGCATTAGATTTGTTTTTTCAAGATTGTATCATGATACAATGCCAAGGAAAGAAAATTAATAAAATTAGTGATGGCAAAGTCTAAACCCCGGTTTCTACATGAGACTTGTGTTTTATTCTACCTTTTCCTGATTTTGAGATGTATTTTCACAATATTTTTGTTCAGGGATCTTTAAATAATAAAAAATGAGTTTAAAATGTTATACATTCAAATACAAGTGAGAGAAGTCTCTGAGTTTTTTGGAAAGAAAACTGGGTTCTGTGTTTGGTGTGTGGCAGGTGTCGTTTATCTGTTTAAAAAGCTTTCCTGTCTGTCTTGCTGGTTGATGCTCCTATGTCCAGGTACAGCACATTTCTTGACCAGATTTTTAAACACGCAGTCAGTATAAGTCACTTTAGAGCATGTTATTAGAGCTATGTCTTGCCTCTGGCTGATGTCCCAGAAGAAGATGATAAATCATTCGCTTGTGTTACAGAAGAGAAAAAAAAAAATCAATGTTCAAAACTTCTATGGTCAGCTTTACTCAGGACAACTAAACTCTACAGTGACAAAATACTGATGACGTCATCAATAAAGTAAATTAATGCTGTGAACAACTAAGAATCGTGAACTGCCTTGCAGCATGTTGTAGAATATGAAGAAAAGTTTTGGAGAATTAAGTTGCAAACTGTAGCGGTTTTTGGACTCTAAGAGCAAGGTGAGATTAATCTTTAAAAGCCAATGCCAGAGTATACAATTAACTTTTTTACAAGCAGAAGATACACATAGGCGGTGACAGGACCAAATCCCAGGATTTTGTCTCTTCTGAAGCCTGCTGGTGAAGAGAACAGGTTACAGCGCCCCAGCTACTACAAAAGCAATAATTAGACATAGTTATGTGTATGTGTTATGAGAATTTGAACTCATTGAGCATTTCATGTACTTATTCATTTCTAGAAGTGGATTTCAGCCGGCAAATAACCACTGAAAGACAGATATTTAATTTCCACAGCGGTGCCAGTTTCGTATTCACATATTGTATATGGGGGCTTGAGAAGAAAACAGGTTCATGTGCTACCCATTAGAGTGACCCATCCTGCGTGTAGCTCCCATGTCAATGGGCAGGGAATGATGGCCCAGATTGGTTTCTTCTAGATGCTTCATCTGCTTTAATACTGGTACTGGGCATCTCTGTAAATGGTCCCAATGTCACCTGTTAGAAAAGGCAAATAGGGTTTGTATCTTGAGTTGTCCACAAAACCCCTGCAGTCCAAGATAGTGCCAGGGCTAGCTGGGAAGTGTGCTAGTTTTGAAGGATTCCCAAGTCCTGCAGCATATGCGCAAGGGAACTGTGGCCAGTGAATATTACTTATTGAAGGGATAGCCCTGTGCGCTTCATCAGCTGCAACACATGTCAACAATTAATCAGGTCAATTTCATGTCATTAATTATGCTTACAGATTCAATATAGAGGAAAAAAACCACTGTTTTAAATAAAAATTCCAAATAGTAATATAATTAATTGGGATCATAATGACAAGGCATAAACTTCAAGGTGAGATTGTTTATTTAAAGCAAGATGAACAACCATTATCTAACATATATCTGGGGACAATTGTATCTTGCCAGGGAGAGGAACTAGGTGGTATTTTTCTTATCTCAAGATTTTGCAATCATGTGAACACTCAATCCACTAAACTGTAGTAGGTTAATAATATCAAATAGAACAATTAATCACACATACGTTCTTTTCACACAGTAACTGAAAAGCTTTGGATTACTTAACCTACAGAAAAATACATCAAAATTGAGATGAACAAATGGCTGATAAGTGTGAAGCATGAGGAAAATTGCTCCTCAAAGCAATTTTTAGCTTGCGAGGAACATGTGTCTTTGATTCAGGTGCAGGGCTGAAAGTACACCAGGAAATGACCACGGTAAGATCAAAATCTACCCTGGGTGAAGTAAAAACACAGACAGAGGTTAGAGGAGGGAGAATGTGATTCTTGTAATCTGCTGTTTAGTTTTAAATGAGAGAGATTTTTTGTTCAGAGTGTGGAGTGCATCAGCAGAAGGGGATCACTGTTACATCCTATCCTGGCATTAATCTGACGGATATTGGGAATTCGAGCAGCAAGAGAAGAGTGGGTTGTTCTGGCAAAAGTCTGAATGCGTATGAAAGGAGGGGAGTAAAATGTCTGAAATCAGGAAGCCGGGGGGATGGTCTTGATAAAGCTGTGCTAAACTGCTAGTTGTCAGGTTGTGAGCTTTTCGGGTAAAATAGAATGATGTTCTCAATGTTCAAAATATTTTACTTCTGAAATAATTTAATTGATTGGAAATAAAGTGAAATATTTGGTTCTTTCAAGATTTAATAAGCATGGAAGAAAAATAAGAACTTGTTTTGAACCTAGTTATCAGGCTCTTTATCCCAGTTCAATACAGGATTTGAGATGATACAGACATATATCAATGAATACGTAAATACAGTCTCTAGAATGTAATTGTTGTTCTTACCTAAATGTCAGGTGTATCTCCACAATGGCCTTCGCATTTTGGGTGCTGAAACATTGCCTTCCAATGACTTCCAGAGACATCTTTGAAAAATTGTGTTCCTTCCTTACGTGTTTGCAACCTCTGAGTTTCTCACGGAACATCTTGACGATCTTTTGGAAGGAGGAGTTCAGAAACTGAGTAATGATGGGAAGATAAAATATACTTTTGCAAAGGTAAGCTGAATAGGAATTAATGACTAAAAAAGATTATTATAATTAGGACTTCTATCAGTATATAAGTAAATATGTGTATGTATAATATTGGTATCAATAACGGTGGTGGGGTGGTGTCTAAATTCCGGATATGGCAAAGAAATCATGTTCATTGAGGCTAAACCAGATGAGCTGCTGTTCAGTAGAGCAGGAAAAATCTGTCTTAGTTTCAGTACTGGAGGTGTTTTTAGCAAATTCTTTTAGGAGTTTTCAATCTGTGTTTTTAACCTTCATTTCTCTCAGTACATTAGACACCAAAATAGGTCTTTCTGTTCTGCAGTAACTGGGCTCAGCACTTATGAAGGTGGTTGAGTCATTTGCCATGCTCACTTTCTCTGTTTTTAATAAAATTGTATGTTTTTGTCAGTTGTACAGTTGTTTAAGGGAATTTGAACTCCAGAGTGGATGATGTCCTATCCCACTGAATTATTTTGATTTGGTCTGTTCTTCTATGTCTCCTTGTGAGAGTGCTTCAACTTTATGTTGGGCAGATATTTCCCCAGTATTGTCCATACCAAAGCCTCATCCAAATGAGGAGTTATAGTCTAAACTATCCTGTTCAGGCTACAGAACTTATTTCTTTCCTTGCTCATGTACTTCTCTAGACTCAGAAAACTTCACATGTCAAAGCTTCTTATTTGCAAGACAGTTAACACACATCTGGCCTTTGTTTTACATCTAGACTCTGTACATAAATTTTCATTGTTAAATATCTGTTTTTCTTGGGCTATCCTGCTGTCAAGTGTGGGGCTTCTGGTTGTATGTCAGCACTGTCAAAAATATTCATTTTGTTGAACCTAGTAGAGATCTGGAAATCCTGCACCAATACATAAAAGTTGCAGACAGCATTTCTGGCCTGGAAAAACAAATGATATGTGAGCTCTGTTCACCCTGCTGTCCCTAACCCCTCATATGATATGAACTCTTCACTGCTCCCCTAAATCAGGCTCAATCCCTAGGTATCACAAAGACTCTCAGGTCTTTGGATGTGAGTCCAAGAGAAGAGGCACAAGCCTCCAAAGTAGATGCAGTAGAGCTGCTTGAGCCGCTAATTATTGCAGCATTGGGTAAATATTGAAGACTTCATCTGCAGAGGCTGTAGCCTATGCTGAGGCAAAAAAATATCTCAAAGAGTGTTTGGCTTTAGCCGAGTGAGACAGTTTTAATAGGGTAGCAAGGGGCTTGGAAGTGGCAGAGAAATGAAGACAGAAATTCTTCTTTTTTGGAGACTCCATCCTCTTTCTTGTCTTTTTTTCTCAGGATGCTGAGGAGTTCTGGGACTGAGACTCTTGCTTCTAGACACTTGGTGACCTGCCATGGTTGTGGGTTTCCAGTGATGTCAGTGTATGACTGTCCCAATAAGGGACAGGGAAAAAGTGGAAACCGGTCATGTACATACTGAACGGCAGAGAAGCCTGGCACTTGAGAGAGAAGAGCTATTTCTGTGAGGGAAATCCCCTATGTGTTCTGTGGGGAGAGTTTTTTCCCCACTCGCTTAATTTTTCCCAGTAACCTTGACTCTCCACCACCTGCATCAAGACTTTTAAATGCACCCAGCTGTGAATAAACACACCTGGTATTAATCCTGGGCATAGAGCCCACATGAGTGAAAGAAGGAATGAGGTGAGGAGGAAAAGGTGCAGGGTGATTATAGGTGTGTTTAAAACCTAGCTAATCTGGGGGTCTTTTTTCTTTACCTTTATAATCCATGTAATGTTGTGTTTGAAAGAAAAATGTTGTACAAAGCAGGAGGAAGGGGTGGTGTGGTTTCCTTCATGGTATATTGAGAACCAAGCTGTGCTGAGAAACATGTCTTTCCAACACAGACACTATGGAGGGAAGTCATTTGATAGTGTTGCAGATCTATGCACTTTGATTGTGTTTTATTAGTCAGTTGAGTCTTAATGTGCAGTTACTGCAATGTACCTGTATAGTGACTATGCAAATTCACTATGCAAAGAGTAAGAAAGCAGGCATATAGATAAATAATTATGTATCAGTAAAAGAATTGCTGATTGGATTTAAAAAAATAAATCCAGTTTTGGGTTCTGTATCTGAGGGGTTATTTTTTTTCCCTAAGTAAAAGACTTAAAGTCTCTTTCTTTTTTTCATGCATTCATGAATTGATTCATAGATGATGCAGGTATCAGGGTCTCTATTTTATTGGTTCTTTCACCAATAGTTTTTTATTTGTCTCAAGCGTTTATGAAAGTTACTGCATTCTTTAATGAATAAGCACAATGAGAAAATCTAGGCTTTATCTAATTTACAAAATGAAGTTTGAGTACTGAAGACAACATCTGTCAAATCTGAGTCTCCTATATGGAAATACTTCTAACCTACCTGTGTTTGTTCTTTTGGTTCATGACCTGATTATTGTTTCATGAAAAAGAATTAGAAGAAATTGAAGTCATAATATTAAATCTTCATTGCAGGGCAAACAAAAAAAAAAAACCAATAAAATCTGGTTACCGCTATTATAGCAAGTTACCTTGCTGTTATGAACAAAGTATGCAATGTGGCTCCAAAACAAAAATAACGAAATATTTTCTGTTAAGGATGTGAATTTTTTTCAACATCTGTTTGAAAGAGAATTGCAAAATGAAAGCAACTGAACTTTCTGCTTGTATGGATTATATGGCATGCTAAAACTGATATTTTCAATGATGCTAATGGCATACTAGAAGACCCGGGTTATTTCAAAAGTAGTTAATTGAAATAATTAGTTAACGTAAGGTCTTACCAGGTGGCAAGCCCTCAAGCATATAGTAGTAGATAGTATAGCTTGAAACTGTTGAGAGGAACAGAAAGAGACTGGAAGTCCATTTTGTTGCAAATGATGTACGAGATCATATAATAATACCTCTGATAAATAGTAATAATACTGATATTTTATCTTTTTGCAAAGAATGTGTACTAATTAATGAAGTGGGGACTGGGCCACCAGGAATAGGTGCTGCCCTGTTCTGTTCCTGCTTTGTTGGATGTCATTCCATGGCTTCCATAGCTGGACTTCCAGTAAATCTAGTGTAACTTTTTATGGAGTAATGACAGTGCTGTATAACCTGGACACGTGCCGAATATCTGTCTTGCCCAGTCTGCTTTGTCTTTCTTTAAGTGGTGTGATTTGGTTAATGTTTGAGTAACAGGGGAGAACAGAGAAGAAACTACTTTGGTGTTAATGTCCTCCAAAACACATTGAAAACAGAAAAACGTCCTGAATTCCCATAATTTTAATTTCATAGATCTATAGTTGAGCTACTTAAGACTACTGGAACATGCCCTGGCAAAACCTTTGTATTTTTCTACTATAAACTAAGCATAAATTCAGTGGTAGATGACAGATTACTTCATATACCATGCAAGCAAGCGCAGACAATAGCTTTAGCCATGACTGATTGCCTTGCTGTAACCCACTTTATGTTAAATGTATTCTTGCTGTTCAATTCCACAACTGTAATTTTGTTCTTCTGCACTGCTCAGCCCTCTGTGGACTAACCAGGTTCCTTCAGTAATGATTTCTTTTCTATTGTATTGTTTTCTGCATAATCAAGTTGGTAGGTAGGGGTTTAGGTGACACAGCCATCTGTCAAGTTCATTTGCTCTGAAAATGCAAGAAATAATGGCCTCTACAACTTGGGGCTATCTGTTATAAAGGAAGAATATCAGCTTTTACCCTGCACCATCTTCTCATCTCTTCAAATTATCATTTTTTCTACTTTCTATATAAAATACATAAGGTTCTCTTGACATGACTGATTGGTGAAAAAGAAAGCTATCACATGTCCACCTTGTATTGCAATTTATGCAAGCAATCCAATTAAGGAGAAGCAGCTAACATCCAGACTAATGTGCCTGTCGTGAAACTAAAGAGACTGCTACAGACTGCTCCACTCAAGTGTTATCATTGCTGGTTCTCTGACATGCTAACTGCTTCCTCCTTGAAGTTTGCATAATGTGTAAATGTAAGGGAGTTTGCATGCCACAAAGGAAAGGGGAAACAGTTATTCATTTTTCCTCCTCTAAAATAAAATGCTCATAATAATTCTTATAAGGAGCCTTTATCAAATTGTATCTGTTTGCTGAAATGACATGCACTTGGTGGGGAAAGACATATAAAGCTGCCTGTGGGTTCTCAACCTTTTTCAGACACAGTAGAAGCAGGCTGGGATAATCCAGGAATGATCCCACTTTTCTGTGTATGTGTGTGGAGGGGGGAGAGTTGCTTATATAGCTGAATAACCTTTACCTAACTCGATGCCAGTAGAGGTGGAAAAATTTTGGTTGGTCTAGATCAGAGGCATCTTTACGTTATACCAATTTGTTATTGCCCCTACTAAAATGCAGAACGACCAATTGCTCCTACTCATCTTAGACCTCCAATGGCCTGGCTAGAAAGAAAACCACTTCCAGATGCCCTTAAATGGTACTGGTGAAGCATGGAGTTTTCTACTTCAATGAAAATGTAATTATTAAGTGGAATGTCACACTTTTATCACACTTTTACCTAACCAATTCCCCCATCATCTACCTCTAAGGGCCACCGACGTGAGATAAGACTCTCTGCTGGATGAGAGATTCCCTGACAAGGGAACAACTGTTGTTCACAGCAAGTTAAATAATGAACCTGAACAGCAGGAGTAAAAAGTGATAAACCCATTAATGAAATTAGTTAGCGTTCGTAGCCATGTACTGAGTATTTCCAAAATATCAAGTCAGTCTTAAACTGTATGTGAAAAGTAGCCAAAACAACAAAACAGAGAAAGATTGCAAAGAAGCCATTCTGCGCCGTATTTCTGCCCCACGGTGCAGAACTTGATGTCCATTGTATTGGTGCTGTGTGATGCATTTCATGCAGAATTGAACATGAGCCTTCGGTCTTGTCCATGGAGTTCTTTAAACTGTGCTCTGACTGTCATTGTCATAGAAACTGAGCATGGAAAGTCATGCTGGTCCCACAAAGAATTAATCTAGCAAAGCTTGCATCTACTGCAAGTTTCTTGTGCTATTTAATCACAGAATAGTATTTTGTAGTCCAGATAAGTATACTGTTTCTTTCTGGGGTCAGATTTTAAGCATCTCAGAACTTCATGAGACTTGAACACTGCACACTGTGTAGTGTATTTACAATCGGTTGCAAAGGTGATTTTGAAAGTAGAGTGAAACGTGTTAAACTTTAACTGTTGAAATCTGGGCTAGATGCATGTTGCTCTTTTGATTTTTCAGGAAAATGCCTTTTGCACCTGGGACCAGCCACGGTGCCTCAGATGTGTTGGTGTTTATCTGGAAAACATTACCACTGACTAGGCAAAAAGGCAGGTACCTGATTGAGTGCCATGCTTTGTTACTGTGCTCTGGATTTTGAGGTATAATTGATCTCACAGAATATGACGTAGCCAGAAGTCAGTTCATGGGTGGAAGTGAATGTCCACTATCTCAGTGTTAAATGAACAAACCTGAGAATAGAAAAGCAGCAGCACCACCAGCAAATATGCGTAAATATCTCAAATCTCCCATGAGTTCTTTTTGCCTACAACTTATAGGTAAACATTTTAAAGGTGGCTGCTTATACTATTTATATTGTAGATCATATTGCAATGTTCCTATTGGTCAGAATTTCTAGCTGAAGAGGTCATCTCCAATTTTACACTTTATGCTTCAGATACTTGGAGAAAAACAAGATGTACATGATATGACACAGCTAAACTGAAAATGATCGTTTTAATTTGAAAAAATTTATCCCCATCTTTTTTTGGTGCACTGTGAAACACAAACACACACACTCCCATCTAATAGAGTTATACTCAGTCAAATTCAGACCAGCTGTAAACAGATGCACCCCCTGTCAGAATTTCTTGGCCTCAGTTATTAAAAGAAACTTAAAAGGAGAGGAAATAGACCTGGGCTTAAAAAGGCAGACACCAGATCTGGGCTAAAACTAGCCCAGAAATATAGAAACAAATGTTCAAGTACTGCAAATAAAGTTGCAATGGCTTCAAAACAAATATCATTTGCACGCAATGTTATGCTGCTCACACTGAAGTGACTGGCAGATAAGCTTGCAGTGGGGACCTTTAGGAAGCAGGAACAGACAGTTGAAGTAGTAATAAATGAAAGACAAAGTGTAATTCTGGATTTAGTTATCTGGGAATTAGTTGTTTAGGATTAGTTGTTCAGGAATAGGTGGTAGAGTTCTACACTGCGGAAAACATGATGCCCGAGAATCAGCAAGCAGCTGGGGACAGGTATTCACACTGTCACCACCTTGCCTTCAGCTGCTCAGATACATGAGCAGGGTCAGATGAAAGGAGTGGAAATAGGACCAGCAATTTCAAGTGGTCTTGTAAAACAACAGGGATGCAGACGTGCATGTGTGGGTGCAGGCAGTCTAGAAACACTGATGCTTTTCCACTCTCTGTGAAGACAATCCTTTCCTTGACCTCAGTGACCATAAAGCTCAGCCTGGCTGTTCAGGCTGTTTATATATTCACAGGCAAAATTGTACACCTAATTTGGGACTTTTACTTTCCAGAGTGTGAGGAGAACATTGCTGAAAGCCACAGATGTATGCTTTGGCTTTTTATATGAAATAATTCTGAAGCCTTTTCTCTGTGTTAAATGCAGAATTTAATTTAGTCATGCATATAATAAAAATATGGGATATACCATGAGACTGAGTAACCACACTGAAAGAATTTCATGACTTAAAAATGATTTATTTTCCTATTAATACTTCACTTGGATTTCAGTGCAGCACTATTTTCTCAGTATTAGCTAAAGTAAATCATTGAGATAGCTAGTTTATTAGGTGCCAGACAAAGTTTTTACTGTGATAGGTACCCCAAAACTGAGGAACAGAAATTCACAACACTTAAGACACTTCAAAGGTCTGTGATTTCTGAGAAAGTACTAAGATTCTTCCTGGAAAACCAGATTTTTTCAGCCCTTATTAGTTGAATATGTGCATTCACTTATTGCTTCTGAAACTGTTGGCTGCATAGTGTATTTAATTGCAAAAAAATAAAGGGCTAATCTACACAAATTTGTTAATTTTACTTTAAAGTTTTACTGATTACAGCTGTTAACTGTAAGAAGTTCAGCAGACCAAGGAAGGCTCCCCACCCCCCTCCAGCACATAATGTAAAGGGTATATCCTTAGTACTTAGAGCAGACCCCCAAATTCAAGTTCTGTTTATTAGTCTTATAGTTTTAAAGATGTTTTAATATAGACAAAATTTAAAAGGTTATGACAGCTATATTCTGTAGCCAGCAGCTGATATATCATTTAAAGTATCATAAGATCCTAACAACTCTTTTATTTTTAGATAGAATACATGTATTTTTCCCAGTCATTTCTAAAAAAACTTTTACTAAATAGAATAATAGAATCATAGAATGGTTTAGGTTGGAAGGGAGCTTGAAGATCATCGAGTTCCAAGCCCCCTGCCATGGGCAGGAACATCTCCTGCTAGACCAGGTTGCCCAAGGCCACGTCCAGCCTGGCCTTAAATGCTTCCAGGGCTCGGGCCTCAACAACTTCTCTGGGCAACCTGTTCCAGTGCCTCACCACCCTCACAGTAAAGACTTTCTTCCTAATACCTCATCTAAATCTACCCTCTTTCAGTTTAAAACTGTTACCCCTTCTCCTATCACTACATGCCTTTGTAAAAAGTCCCTCTCCAGCTTTCTTGTAAGCCCACTTTAGGTACTGGAAGGCCACAATAAGGTCTCGCCAGAGCCTTCTCTTCAGGCTGAACAACCCCAACTCTCTCAGCTTGTGTTCACAGGAGAGGTGCTCCAGTCCTCTCTTCATCTTTGTGGCTCTCCTCTGGACCTGCTCCAACAGGTCCATGTCCTTCTGTTGGGGGCCTCAGACCTGGATGCAGTACTCCAGGTGGGGTCTCACGAGAGTGGAGCAGAGGGGCAGAATCACCTCCCTTGACCTGCTGGCCATACTTCTTTTGATGCAGCCCAGGATACGGTTGGCTTTCTGGGCTGCGAACGCATAATGCTAGGTTATGTTGAGCTTCTCATCAACCACCACCCCCAAATCCTTCTCCTCAGGGCTGCTCTCAATCCATTCTCCACCCAGTCTGTATTTGTACTTGGGATTGCCCCGACCCAGATGTAGGACCTTGCACTTGGCCTTGTTGAACTTCACGAGGTTTGCACGGGCGCACCTCTCCAGCCTGTCCACATCCCTCTGGCTGGCATCCCTTCCCTCCATCATGCCAACCGCTCCACACAGCTTGGTGTTGTCTGCAAACTTGCTGAGGGTGCACTCAATCCCACTGTCCATGTCACTGACAAAGATGTTAAACAGCACCAGTCCCAATACCAACCCCCGAGGAAATCCACTTGTCACTGGTCTCCACTTGAATATCGAGACATTAGTTTAAGTGTGACCATCCAGCGAATTCCTTATCCACCAAGTCGTCCATCCATCAAATTCATGTTGTGCGGGACAGTGTCAGTTGCTTTGCACAAGTCCAGGCAGGTGATGTCAGTTCATCTTCCCTTATCCACCAACACTGCAACCTTATCGTATAAGGCCACCAAACTTGTCAGGAACGATTTGCGATGTTTAATACAGACATGAAATCTTAAGTGCATGCTTACCAGTGCTTCCATATGTTTTCCTGGAACCTCACAAAGCAATTATGAACATTGTAAGAATTCATCCCATTTATACCAGTAGCAATTCCATAGCCATAGCTGTTTTATTATATCATCTGTTAGCAATACAAATCTAATATTTGCTAATAGCATACTTTTAGTGGTATAATTACCACACATCACTTTGACGTCCCATTAGAATTTTTTAAGTGAATGGAAGTAGCCCAAGGTAGACAGTGTTGAGCAAGTTTGGCCACATAAAATATATACTCTGAAATAATTAAACTCAGCTAGACCTCAATCCAGTGCTGCAAGCAAAGAAAGCCCTTGTTGTTCTTCTTTCTTCATAACATTTGTACTTAGAGGGATGGTTAGGGCCTGTGGGACAAATAATCTAGAACTAGATGTTACATTTCAGAGGAAAAAAAAATTTTTTCTACAATGAAATGAAAACATATTGTTAAATATTTTCTCTTAAAAATGATTGAAATATTTTGCTTCAGACTTATTTTTATAATAATATGATATGACATGAAATAAAGGTAATGAAATAAGAATAACTTAAAAAAGGCAAATTTCACTTTCAGAGTAACATATTTCAAAGTCTGTTTTAATTTCTTTTTTTTTTTTATGCAGAATGTCATGAAGAAAAATATTTCCATAGAACACAATCTTTTGATGAATTTGTAAATAGGAGTTACAGTGTTTGCTTTTCATAGTTTTAAATTTTGATTAAAATCTCGAAGGAGAAAAGTTTGTCATTTTTCATGTATTAGATCAAGAAAGTTTTTTTCTAAATATATATTGTGGGAAAGACTATTTTTGATCAGCTCTGTTTGAAACTTAGGACCTTCTGACCCTCAGCACAGAGTTCTGTTCTTTGTGCAAAAGTAATTTCTAGTAACGGTAAGCTGGGTTTTTCTATGTATGACCCATACTCAAAGAGGAATTTTCTCAGTGGGTTTTAGAACTATCTTCTGAACAGCAGATGTGTGGGCTTCTGTAAAATTTTAACATTTCAAGAGTGATATTCCACGGTCTTTTTCTAAATGTGAGGTTAAATTTATTGGCAGATGCTGAATCATAGAATCATAGAATGGTTTAGGTTGGAAGGGACCTTGAAGATCATCGAGTTTCAAGCCCCCTGCCATAGGCAGGGACACCTCTCACTAGACCAGGTTGCCCAAGGCCACGTCCAGCCTGGCTTTGAACACCTCCAGGGACGGGGCTTCAACAACCTCTCTGGGCAACCTGTTCCAGTGCCTCACCACCCTTAAAGTGAAAAACTTCTTCCTAATGTTTAATCTAAACCTGCCCTCTTCCAGTTTAAAGCTGTTCCCCCTCGTCCTATCACTACATGCCCTAGTAAAAAGTCCTTCCCCAGCTCTCCTGTAGGCCTCCTTTAGGTACTGGAAGGCCACAATAAAATCTCCCCGGAGCCTTCTCTTCTCCAAGCTGAACAGCCCCAACTCTCTCAGCCTCTCCTCATAGGAGAGGTGCTCCAGCCCTTGGATCATCCTCGTGGCTCTCCTCTGGACGCGGTCCAGCAGGTCCATGTCCTTCTTATGTTGGGGACTCCAGAGCTGGCTGCAGTACTCCAGGTGGGGTCTCACGAGAGCGGAGTAGAGGGGCAGAATCACCTCCCTTGACCTGCTGGCCACACTTCTTCTGATGCAGCCCAGGATACAGTTGGCCTTCTGGGCTGCGAGTGCGCATTGCCGGCTCATGTTGAGCTTCTAGTCAGTCAGCACCCCCAGGTCCTTCTCCTCAGAGCTGCTCTCCAGCCATTCCCTGCCGAGACTGTATCTGTGCTTGGGATTGCCCCGACCCAGATGTAGGACCTTGCACTTGGCCTTGTTGAACTGCATGAGGTTGGCATGGGCCCACCTCTCCGGCCTGTCCAGGTCTCTCTGGATGGCATCCCTCCCCTCCAGCGTGTCTGCCTCGCCAAACAGCTTGGTATCATCAGCAAACTTGCTGAGGGTGCACTCTACCCCACTGTCCATGTCGCTAACAAAGATGTTGAACAGTACGGGTCCCAGTACCGACCCCTGAGGAACGCCACTCGTCACTGCTCTCCACTTGGACACCGAGCCGTTGACCGCAACCTTTTGAGTGCGACCATCCAGCCAGTTCTTTATCCACCGAGTGGTCCATTTATCGAATCCATGTCTCTTCAATTTAGAGACCAGGATATCGTGTGGGACAGTGTCAAACGCTTTGCACAAGTCCAGGTAGATGACATCAGTAGATCTTCCCTTGTCCACTGCCGCTGTAACCCCTTTGTAGAAGGCCACCAAATTTGTCAGGCATGACTTGCCCTTGGTGAATGTAGTTCAACATGCCCTTCTGCTTGAGAGGGAAGATGTTACTAGTCACTGAGTAGGTGATACATTGTTTCTGTGTGAGACAGCAACTCTTGGGTCTGTTTACTTCAAAATTCAGTGAGAAGCAGGAGATGGGACATGCTGCCTTTCTCAGGCAGCCACGGCTTCCTGCCCTGTTGCGTTCAAGAGCATATCTGTCAGTGGGAGGTCCCTGGATCTGCTTGTGGCTATAGCACCTCAGCTGCAGTTTGTTGGCACCTTGATTTAGAAGGGCAGCAGTATCTGAGATTTTCCATGTTAGGTACTGGAAGTCTATTCCCACGTATATGATCAATGATGTCATAAAGTCTCTCAGGTTTATAAAATAGACAGTTGACAGATGACAGATGGACCACCCTGTGGATAAAGAACTGGCTGGACAGTCACAGTCAAAGAAGCTGCGGTCAACAGCTCGATGTCCAAGTGGAGAGCAGTGACGAGTGGCGTTCCTCAGGGGTCGGTACTGGGACCAGAACTTTTTAGCATCTTTGTTAGCGACATGGACAGTGGGGTAGAGTGCACCCTCAGCAAGTTTGCTGATGATACCAAGCTGTTTGGCGAGGCAGACACGCTGGAGGGGAGGGATGCCATCCAGAGAGACCTGGACAGGCTGGAGAGGTGGGCCCATGCCAACCTCATGCAGTTCAACAAGGCCAAATGCAAGGTCCTACATCTGGGTCGGGGCAATCCCAAGCACAGATACAGTCTCGGCAGGGAATGGCTGGAGAGCAGCTCTGAGGAGAAGGACCTGGGGGTGCTGACTGACTAGAAGCTCAACATGAGCCGGCAATGCGCACTCGCAGCCCAGAAGGCCAACTGTATCCTGGGCTGCATCAGAAGAAGTGTGGCCAGCAGGTCAAGGGAGGTGATTCTGTCCCTCCACTCCACTCTTGTGAGACCTCACCTGGAGTACTGCATCCAGCTCTGGAGTCCCCAACATAAGAAGGACATGGACCTGTTGGAGCGGCCCCAGAGGAGGGCCACGAGGATGATCCAAGGGCTGGAGCACCTCTCCTATGAGGAGAGGCTGAGAGAGTTGGGGCTGTTCAGCCTGGAGAAGAGAAGGCTCTGGCGAGACCTTATTGTGGCCTCCCAGTACCTAAAGGGGGCCTACAGGAGAGCTGGGGAAGGACTTTTTACAAGGGCATGTAGTAATAGGATGAGCGGGAACGGCTTTAAGCTGGAAGAAGGCAGGTTTAGATTAAACATTAGGAAGAAATATTTCACTTTGAGGGTGGTGAGGCACTGGAACAGATTGCCCAGAGAAGTTGTTGAGGCCCCGTCCCTGGAGGTGTTTAAGGCCAGGTTGGATGGGGCCTTGGGCAACCTGGTCTAGTGAGAGGTGTCCCTGCCTATGGCAGGGGGCTTGAAACTCTATGATCTTCAAGGTCCCTTCCAACCTAAACCGTTCTATGATTCTATGATCCTACGAATCTCACCTGGGTCCCAATGCAGGAATATTGCATTGTTTACAATAATAAAACTACTAATTGCAGTGAACTATGATCAGTCAACAGAAACACAAACTGACAACTGGGAGTGACCTGCTGGCTTCCCTTCTGATAACTTCACTGCTGAGCCAAATGTTACTCCCCAAATCTCTAGGTTAATCCTCTTCTGTGTTGTAGACTGGGTGTAGAAATAGAGCATGTTCAGTGAAATTGGTATTTAGGGTGCAATTAACACAGAGCAGAAGGCTGCAGATTTAAGCAACAGGCTTCCAGAAATTCCATGAACAAATACTTTTGTGATGTTAAGAAGTGGGTAATTTTGAGGACAGTAAAAGACTTCTCTTGCAAATGTCTGTTTCAAGCCCAGGCACTGTAGGGTAAAGATGTTATATCTATAAAAGAAACGGAGATTTAAAAAAAAAAGTCACTGAACTAATTTTGAGGAATGATGTAAAGTTTTCATTGAGTCTTTCTATGAAAATTCAGCTAATGCAGAATAAGCACAGTGAAAAACAGTAACACTGAAAATCAGTAGCATCAAAAAATTAAAGCAATAGTGCGTTATGGAGTTTTGCTGACTTCATTACCAGCTCTGCTCATATGTACATGACTGTATATACGTACATGTTTGGATCCTGTAAGTAAAAATAAATGGGTCTCAAACATATACAGTAACTTTAATATAAATTCCTCTTCCCTTCATATCCCAATTTCTTTATACCATCTTTTTTATTTTATTGTAACAGCCTTATGTTTCTCTTCAGTATTTTATTTTCTGAAGCAGTCTTTAATCTTTCTTTCTACAAAAAGGTTAACTGCAAGCAGTATTTTATAAATTACAGCTTTATAGAAAAAGCAATAGTGAGAAAGGGAGAAGACTTAAATTTCGTAAACCTGTGCATAAAAATAAGTCTCTGCCATTACTAACAGTTATTAAAGATCCTGGCTTAAACCCCGACCTGTGATAAGCAGATATCCTAAGCTAAGCCACTTCTTACTGTCCTGTGTGTTTTATTTGTGAGATAATTATTTTCTTTGTTTGACTGTTAAAATGTAATGTTATCTTGGTGTCACTACTTAAATTCTTCCAGCTGAATGCTGGATCAAACCAGCAAATTTCAGAGACTATTTGGAAAATGTCAGTCCACAAACCCCATATCAAGAAAAAAAAATGCAGTTCATTCTCAGTGTTCCCCTTCAGATAAAATTCCCCTTACTTTAAAGGAATGTTTGCCAGAAAAATGAAAAAATATTGCAAGCAGAGTTGGTTGCCTGACATTCCTTTTTAAAATACAGCTTTTGTTTTCTTTTAATTTTGACACAACTTCTTTGCTCTGAAGTTTCCCATACCACGTGCCTGATTTTTGCCTGATTTTTTTTCATTTCAACTAGGTTTGCCAGCTTTTTTTCTCATTGTTGAAAATTACCACGATCCTTCCTTTCAGATGTTTTAGCAGCTTTGTGTTTTGGAAAATAACTGGACTGCAAATTTAGCCTAATTAGCTGAATTTGGACAAACTATCATAAATAGCAACATGTTTTACATCTCAAACAAGTTGCATTTTGCATATGCTGAATACGTTCTTATTTAGCTTGACATCATCTCATTTGATCAAATAATATTTTGCCTCCCCACAGCTTGGAGTGCTGAGCACCTTGTGCATAAAATACCCACAGAATGACCCTATAATTTTGCTACTGTAGGGTGAAGTGCTATTGGAAACCAGAACAGAGTTCAGGAAATCTGCTCACCTGTTATGTCACGTTTTACCCTACTAAGCCATGAGAGAGGGGAGAAGACTGAGAAGAGGAAAATGGCACACCTGGGAGAAGAAGAAAAATTTGACTGCAGTTGTAAAGGAGATAGTCCAGAGAAATAAGAGGTAACACTGAGGAAAGAATTGAGACTGAGTGTGGAAATGTGTCCCAGGACACAAAGGGAATAGAGTAGGCAGACTGGAATTAGAGACAGAAGGGAAATTAAATGCAAGACATTTTGTAGAGAATAGTGTCATCTCATAGCTAGGGGAAAACACGATGACTGCTTGGTTAAAGTGAATGACATGAGATGGCATGAAGTATTAGGTGGTGGTGGTAAAGTTTAGAAAAAAATTGAATGCAGATAAATATAATTAGAAAGAAAATGTGAAGAGTGGAAGAAACAGTGTATCTGAAAGGGAACAAAGAGCCAAGGTAGATAAGATGTAAGTACAGACCAAATGAGTTTAGTAATAACAAATCCAAAAAGTAAGATATAGGGAAGAAGATCAGAGGAAGCTACTACTTGAAACCTTGGAAAAGCATCCTTATTCTTATCATATACCTGGAAACCATACAAGAGAGAGTGTGCAGTACATAAAGCTGATTCACCTATAAAATTTTGAAGTGTCACCATCAGTTAATCTATTAGCCCAAGAGACCGAAGTCTGTGTTGTGAACCCGAACATTTCTGCTAGCTGACCACTTTAAGGGCTTTTCTTGCTTTAAATCTAGGAATTACAGGAAATATGTATAAAGGATGCTAAAGTGAGATTTCCTAGTTCTGATACTTCCTAGTCTTGGGGTTGTTAGGCCAAAATGACACACAATAGAAATGGTATGTGGGCTTGTCTGCATGTAACAACCATAGATACTTCATAATATATTTCAAGGCTTTTTGTGTACTACTGATTATGGAATGATTTTGCCAAACTGCATTATCAGCTCTCTCTTTTCATCCTGCATTCCCTATTGCTCATGCAGCCTATGCTATATATTGCTTTTCCAAGACAAGATTAAAATTAATTTTTCTTTTCTAAAAGCTTAGGCCTACAATATATGTAAGCAAGCTCCTAGAATGAAGAAACAAGCAATCCGTATGGCTCATATGTGCCCTTTCTATCAATTATTTGGTAAGGGAGCAACTTAAATGGAAAGTTTTCATGATTCAGACAGTTACATGTACATGGAAAATATGAAAAATGCATTGGCACAGAGCTTTTTGTGAATGTTATCATAATAATGGTGCCAAGGGAACCTAATCTAAGCCTAGAAAAGATCTAATAGGTCACAACAAATGTGTGTGGGAGAGAAATGTTTGCTGTGAACACATTGACAGATTTTTATTTTTTGTAGAGCAGAAGAAAAACACAATTCTGATTGTAGGGCCCCTGAGAATATCTATTTTTGTTCACTGAGAAAAATCAATAACTTTTTTGGAAGGATCAAGACATAGAATATCATCAGTTTTTGTACAACAGGGTTGTTATACTGTGAAAACATGCCAAAGCATCTTGGGGAGAGCGGCAGAATCTATTAAGAAAAACATTCATTTGTCTTTATTATTGGCATAATTTCCGTAGCAAAAGATGCAAATTTGTCAAATTATTTTATTTTCCTCACAAATTTTACTGGAAGTTGGGTCATACCCAAGTAACCCGGTAATCTCCCACCTGTAGAGCATTAATATAGTGTATAGAACAGCAGATTTATGACTTGTTCCAAAGACAAGCATGAAACTATATCTTTTTCTTTTACTGAGAGGGCCTCTGCATGAGATGAACTAATACATTATTGTAGCCTAACATACTTGTTAGCTATTTTCCTTTCCTGAATTAAAAAATTGAATTATATACACTCAGTCTAGTTACTGAACCTGTAAAGTTTATTAAAGTTTATCGACCATGTGTATACACTTCAGGATTTAGGTTCAATTGCTTCTTTCAAGCTGGAACATTGAATTAAGATGCAGTGCCTTGCTGTGGCTCTCATGGACTCCAACTGAGCTACAGGTAGCAAAAGTCTCCTTCAATTAGACATAATCATCACTCACAGTCAATAATTGTGCTAAAGGCTGCTTTCAAATCTGTGAGGGATTCGCATTTAATGTACTGATTCAGCTTGTCTGAGCCAAATTCACTGTGTACTGAAACCAAAGCAATTTAGTTCTTGCCTACGGCCCTTTTGGCAGTTCATCTAGTACTGAGCACTGTAAGGACTGTGAGATACAATTTAATCTGAGACATCTGTGCACAGACAGGACCTTTTCCGTAACAGAGAAAGACTAAGTAATGGCTAAGCTGTAGTTTTATGTGAAGAACCAAGTCTTATCTCTCCTCTGAAAAATAAAGCATTTAAGATATAGTAGAAAGCCAAACGAAAAAGCAAAAAAAAAAAAGAAAAGGAAAAAAAAGAATAAAAAAATCCTTGGATTTATGAAATGCACACTGAGGCTACTAACAGCTTTCCTTGCTCCTAACCACATAAAGCACTTGAGCCGTGATCCTTGGATTAACCATTTAAAGATATTATACTTATCGTCGGCTGCAGCTGACTGGAAAGATCTTTATTAAATATGAAAGAGAGAAGGCTGCTTGTGATTTTTGTACAAATATCAAATTTCCTTTGTATGTATTTTTTCTGGCTCATGATGTTATTGAGGAAAGTGCTATAATATTTATCTCCTATATCATCCTGACTCCAAAAAGGCTTGCCATTTCCAGAAAAGACTTAAAAGTCCTGTAGTTACCACACATAATATTACATAGGAAGTATTAATGATAGTGAACCAGTAGCTGATAGTGTCTGCCAAGTTTTTACTGACTTAAACCAGGTTTTCACCATGAGTTTACACTCAACGCTTCTGTGATGTCTACTTGCTGTTTTTCTAAAATAACAGAAAAGCTTGATATAATGAAAAAGCCATTGGATATTTCTTCAAAATCTGTTTCAAACCACTTTTGTTTATATGAAAGCAAGTCAGAGAGCTAGCTGGAAAGGTGAAGACAGATCTGTGTAATCCACTAACCACAGAGATATCACCTTTTGTCAAAGGCCCTGCTTGTATGAAGCACGAATCAACACAACAACCTTCGTCGGCCGATACCTGTTTGGCAAAAATACGATTAAGGAAGTAAAGCCCTATCACAGAAGATCATGAAAGCATGAAGTATAAAAGCTTGTCCGTGGAATCTAATTATGATAAAGCACATTATTAACATAAAGTTTTGTACTGAGGGTCTGAATTATAAGTTTGAAGGGCTAGTTGAAACCTCCGCCAGTGTTAACAGAGTGGCAGCAAAACCCATCTGCAATTTCTTTAAGTCAGGTTATATATATAACCTTCAAAACTGTGACAAAAAGTTCTCTGAGGTTTGCATTTTTGGTCAAGATAAGATGCCTTGAGTGGAATGTGAGGTAATCAGGATTTTTCTTGTTGATTTTCTGTAACAACCAGAGCAGCCCATTGGCTTGTTTGCGTGTTATTTTGAGGTACGTAATGAGCTACGAGTCATGCAGTGTGGGCACTACAGTACCTGGGCACCTAACTTAGATTTCTGAATAGATTTAACTGCAAGGATAGGATCCTGTGACATCTGGGATTGCATCTGCATGCCTACCAACATGAACCATTAAATTCAAGAGAATGTTCATAATAGGTGATTGCCATATGCAATTGAAGACAGAAGTCCAGGATGCAGACCCAGAATATCTCCGTTGAAGGTCTTCACTACCAACCTTCAGAATTTTGCTTGCTTTTCACCTTGCCTCCATCTGGCTCTGAATTTTGCACTGCTGGCAGCTTAGATGCCCAGTTGAAGAGAAGAATAAAGAAAGTCGTCAATCTGAATATGCTGCCATCCTACAGTTGGCTTCTGTCTTGAGAATCATAGAATCGTTATGGCTAGAAAAGACCTTCAAGTTCATCAAGTCCAAATGTTACCTAACTCTACTGGGCCCACTTCTAAACCATGTCCCTGAGCACCATATCTAGACGGCCTTTAAATCCATCCAAGGATCGCAACTCAACCACTTCCCTGGACAGCCTGTTCCAGTGCTTGATAACCCTTTCAGTATAGAAGTTTTTCCTAATGTCTAACCTAAACCTGCCCTGGTGCAACTTGACACCATTTCCTCTTGTTCTATCAGTTGTAACTGGTGAGAAGAGACCAACCCTCACCTCTCTACAAGCTCCTTTCAGGTAGTTGTAGAGAGCAATAAGGTCTCCTTTCAGCCTCCTTTTCTTCAGGCTAAACAACTTAAGTCCCTCAGCCGCTCCTCATAAGACTTATTCTCAAGACTTTCCACCAGCTTTGTTGCCCTTCTCTGTACCCTCTCCAGCACCTCAATGGCATTCTTATACTGCAGCACCCAAAATTGAATACAGTACTCAAGGTGTGGCCTCACCAGTACAGTGGGACAATCACTTCTCTTGTTCTGCTGGCTACACTATTCCTGATGAAAGCCAGGATGCCATTGGCTTTCTTGGCCACCTGGGCACACTGCTGGCTCACGTTCAGCTGTCAGTCAAAACCCCCAGGTCCTTTTCTGCTGGGCAGCTTTCCAGCCGCTCCTCCCCAAGCCTGCAGCGTTGCATGGGGTTGTGGCTGAAGTGCAGGACTCGGCACTTGGCCTTGTTGAAGTGCATACTGTTGGACTCAGCCCTTCAATCCAGGCTTGGAGTCTTGGAAGCTCACAGCATGTGATCTGTGGATGGACATTTTACATAGGTGCCCTTTTCACAGGAGTCTTGTGCACTTACCAGAAAGAAAGGAAAAAAAAACCCAAACACACTCCGCAGCTACATAAAATGATGTTTACATCCCTTTGTTGGATCTGAACCTTACCGCCTTGTGGCAGGCACTGACTTTTTGTTCTTTATGCTAGCTGATGGTCAGATAAAGGATACCCTATTCATGGCTAGACCTGCTACATATTAAATACATATACTGATCTTGCTACTTGTTTTGATTATATTACAGATTTCCTACAAGGAGAGCATGAAAGAATAAAAGAGCTTACTTGTTTCCCTTGATAAAATAAAGGCTGGAAAAGAATATTTTGCTTTCTTTGTTTTCATTGTCCTTGTTTATTCATCAGGACAGAAATAAATCAAGGACAGAAGAGAGCTTGTTAGGCTCAACAATGAACAGTGTTAGCTCATGAATAAATTGCCCTAAGAAAATGCAGGTTGGAATTATAAGAAAGGCCATCAAGAGAGAGAGATTCTAAGTCAGCCTTTCTAATGGCATAAGGAAAAACCCACTCCAAACCCCACCTTGGAATCATCTTAAATGGAAGTTGGAAAGCTGATATAAATGTACTACGTGTATGTCATACCTTATAATAGAGAAAGGCTGTGTTTCACCCAGAAGATCCATTCCAATCCTGCATTCCCAGAAGTGAGTTCCACAAGTGCTGCCTTGTGAAGCTGAAATTCCAGGAGAAGATTTTTTACGCCCAGTAAATTAATGCACCATTACTTAGGGTTTTCTGACTCCCCAGTTTTTCTTGCAGAGCTCTTTAGTATCTCCTTGTAAAGGACATGGTACTTGGTTGAATGGCATTGTATGTAAAAGATATTTCACAATGCATTATCAATCAACTTAATTTTTCTTAATATGCTTTTTATTAATTTAACTGTAATGTGTAACCTTCAGGTAATTCACAGGGCAGTTAATGACCAGCTGGATAGATTGAGTCCCTGAGGTAACAGCAGTAGCTCTTAATGCTTCAGCCAATCAAAGGTTTTAAACACTACATGCTAATGAAACATTTGTTAGCAAAAGGTTCCTCATACAAAGCAATCTTCCCAATTATTTTTTTTGTTTGCAATATTAGCTAGAAATTCTATATTCAAGTCAAAGGACAATTTTATCAACCAGTTGTGTGAGTGGTATCTGTCATATCAGACCACCTTCTGAACATAAGACTAGAGACCTGTGAAAATTCCCTTGCAGAGAGCTCAGGTAGCCTTTCAGTTTTGGTATTTTCTTATATTTTGAGACTGTTATTATGACTGTTCCCATTTCTAATAGCTAGGTTTTACACGGCTTGGATTTGGATGACAACAATAGGTAAAATGCAGTCCACATTCACCTCTATGTTTTTGAATGCTAACAAAATTTCAGGACAAAAAGGAAATCTCAGATTCACTTAATCAATTTTCCAAGGTTCACACATCTATATTTAGATGTTGAAATTATAAATTCTTTTATACTGTTGTAAAAAAGAAATTATAAATGTGGAAAAAATCTAGGGAAAAATATTAATCAAACAGTTTATTCAGTTAATATAAATTTTTGTAGAGTAATATGTTAAATGAATAGTATTATATCCATAATAGACCTAGTCAAATACTCAGAGGAAAAGTCATTGAATAATTTATTCAATGAAAAATGACAAAATTCACTGAATAATGTATTCACTGAACAGTACACAGCTCTAAAATTTTTTTCTTAAAAGATGTAGAGAAATATTTCAAGATGTTAAGGCTTTGTCTTTTATCCTGCTTTATCCTGAAAATCAACACAATTCTGAGTTTAACCAAACTCAAATGCTAACGATAAGAAAACTTTCAAAGCTTCTCTGAGTTTGACTTTTCTTTTTTATATGTTCCCCACAATTTTTCAAAAAGCTTAGGAGCCAAAAAAGTCTGTAATCCTCCAGAATCCACCTTCAAAACTATGAAATGTTATGTAATAATCTTCATATTGGAAACATAGTCCTGATATTTTTTTTAATAACTAATGAACAAAACAAAGTATTTTTAGATGCTTAATTAACACAAATCTTCACGTCCTGTTCATGCTCACAGTTCATGAACAATACTTGCATTCCTTTCCTTTGCAATTCCAATCCTTTGCAAAGGCAAATTTGAATACAAAATTCAGTGCTTTCAAAGAATCCCATTTGGACATGCTGGGCGTTAAATGTTAAAAAAACCCCACAAACTATTCTCTTATCCAGTAGGAGAAAATGCAATGTCAGGCAGACACTCAGAGTTTAAGAAAGGAAAGATAGACAGGGCATGCCACAGGTCAATAATGGATGGTGTCATCAGACAAACAGGTCACAAATATTTGCTTGAAAATATTAAACTAATTCTACATAAAAAGTGACTAGTTCAATGATAATTAGCTGCATTTTTATGATGCGTATAATTTCTGTGATGCCACAACATCAGTGCTAACAACACCATCACAAAGATTATAAAGATGAAAGTAGCTAACCTTCAGGTTAACTCTAATTGGAATACCCTTAAATTAGGGGAAATGACATCTAACTTTAATGTGCAATAACACCCTTATCATTTAGGTCAGCTCCTGCTAATTTGTTTGTGTACTGCAAGTATCAGTCATTTTTTAATTCTCTTGTGTGTTGCATGCTGTACCCTTTATAATTTGGATGAAATTTAATATCCAAACTTTACATTTTTAATGAGAAAATTTTAGTTTAATTGCTCACTGTTTTATCTATTTCTGACTTTTTCTGTGGTATCTCCGGCTTGGAACCCCAGACCTATCTGCAACACACTTTGTATTTAAATGATTCACCATGCATGTTTTATCCATTTTAATAGTAGCAACCATACAAGTGTTGCTGAAATTTGGCAACAAAGCTAGGCTAAATGAAACAGAAAAACGTGAAATAAGTTGACTGGTTTCTGTTCAAGAGGAAAAGCTAAAGTCTGCAAAAAGTTTCACTATCCAGTGCTGCAGCAACCCGCAATGGAGAGAAAAATATTACGTTGTCTGTTCCTGCTTCCCAACTGAAATCACTTGTGAATCTTGTGAGGGTTTGTTATGGCAAGATCAAATCATACAATGAAGAAATGCACTTGAGAGCAGGATTCATCTCACATAACTTTAACTGTCCATAGCTTAGAAGTCTTGTCTGTCTATTCTGGTCTAAGCTTTCACTATAGCCAATCAAAAGAGATAGAAAAGGTGCCCAGACAGCTAGACTAGACTTAGTGTTCAACTCTCTGTTCCTTATTCTAAAATTATAGGAACTCAGCCTAAAGTTCTCACTGCTGAACATCCATTAATTGCATAAAACACTACTGTCCTCCAAAGCTGGCACTGCTCAGTAACTTTCCTGGAAGTCACAAGAGACATTTGGAAAGGTACGCCAATTTAGTTATTCTTTAGGCCATAAAGTTGGATGCTCTACCTCACAAATTAAACAAATGGGGAATAAAGTGCCCTATGCTGTCTCCTGTGATATACAAAATATTTTGTGTTTCCCAACCATAATCTACCATCTTTTACTGGAGTGACATAGCTTCCCAAAATGTTAAAATTATTCCATGTGTGACAAAGTAAATGTTGAAATGTCTCATATTACTCTACAGCTAGGCAATTTACATTTTCAGCTTGTGCCATTATTAACATGGTGCTGGAGGGAAGATAAATATTTTCCATGTAAATATATAAAAATCTCTCCCATTTCCTTTCTGAAAGTCACAGAAGGATTAGCAAGTAGCTAGTTTAGACCATCAGGAAGACTCAGCTGGGATGGGAGTCTACGTTATTCAAGAGAGTTCTGATGGGCAAGGGATGCTGTCTGTTATGAAAAATAATCATACCATGACACACCACCACTGAGATATCAGAGTTGTCATTTCAATTCACACTTCTTGAATATATAAAGTGCAACAGTTAAGTAATTTAATATTATTCTGTTGTTTTGTCCTCCTGGGAGAAAAGAAAGAAATCATTAACTTTGAGCCTTTTATATGGTTTTCCCTGTAAGGAACATTATTGTTCACGAGTATTTATGTGAATACACCTGTATATATATGTGTGTGTATAAAAAATATATATGTTTACATAAGATTGGTTCTGAATATAGATACATATAGAGGTAAAAATGTATAAATGTATATATGTGTAGAAGATTCTGAACTAAAAATATACAGGAAACTGCTCTTTAGAAAACAGAAAAGTACGCTTCCAGATGTTGAGTCATTGAATATTATTTCTGTGACTACAGGCACAAACTACATTTTGTTGGGGGCGGGGGGGGGAACAAAACAAAAACCTAAGCTAAACCTTGTATTGCTAAGCCCAAATTTGGGCAAAACTGAGTTTTGTATGTTTAGTTTTACCTGTATCTGAGAATAAGTAACATTTTTTGCTGTGGTTTTGGAAATTCTATCAAAGTATCTGCCAGTCACTTGTCAAATTCCATGTTGTCATTCTTGGATGTAAAGGTTTCAATAGCCATCCTGCTGAGAATGGTAACTGCTTATGCATGTGTTTGAACATGCGATGTAAACTGTGATCCTCTGTGTTCAAAGCTACACAATGTTTGTCTAATCTGTTTGATGCTATTCTTCCCAAAAGGAATGTATTGTGACATCCTATAAGATACAGAAAAGATAAGGTTCAAAAGACACAAGGAATTATACTTACACCTATGCCATAGCTCAATGACTCCTCAGATTACAGAATGGTGAACAAACCCATATTACATCATATCGCAAGAAAAACTCATCAAAACCTGGCACTTATTAACAGTGTTGGAAAAAGTTGCTGACTTTATTCCACATATAAAACTGTGTTGCAAAAAGAAGCACTTAATGTTAAGCAATGAAAGACAAAACAATGCTAGTATATATATTCAATTTATGTAAACTGATAAATGCATACTGTGGCCTGGTTTCGCATTTCAGAAATGAATGAGAGTTTAATTCATAACTAAATATCCCCATATCTTTTATTAAAAAGGCAAAAATGCATGAGATGTGTGCATTCAGTTGAGTTTATCAGTGTGCATTGACATACAAATGTTCAAAGTTTTCAGGAAGCGTAACTCCTATGCAACAGAAATAATTTTCCAGCACATATACCTGCAACATTACTTCTGAAATAAAGTACACTGGAAACTAAGTATCAGGTATAAATGTTACCACTTGCTGAATTGTCAATGCTTGCCCTTCATAAATCACGATGTTACTAAATCTGTCATAAGGCAGACAATACAAAAAGCTGTGTGTATCACTAGCTCAATGACAACATACTTATTAACCATGTCTATTGTTTTCCAAGCATGAGATTCTGCAACTTTAACAGGATTCAGTTGTTTAACCATTAGCTAAGTACATTTGAAGATAAATTGCTGAAATCATTAGGGACCTTTGCTATGTAGCATGACTGGTTTATGATCTGCATTAGAGCTGCCTCCTTTTATTATGATGAAAGCATTTTATTTATAGCAATGATTGTTACATATATTCTGAAATGATTTATTGTAGTGGATGGGAAAGAAACACATTGAAATTTTACTGAGGAGTTTTCGCTGATGTTAATGAGTACATAAAGATAACAAATGTTGAACCCCATCTACCAAATTGGTAACTATTAGTTATTGTTCTTGTTTGGTTTTTTTCTGAAAATTATGCATTCCTATAATACTATCAAGTGTTGTAATCAAGACACAGGTACAATATTCATTCTTTGGTAATTTAAAGACTACTTGCAAAGAGTAGGACTTATGTTCAAAGAGTCATTCATACTGGATGTACACCTTTACACCTCATCTTAATATCAGTTTTTGCTTGTGTAGCATCATGATGTGCCTTGCATCTTCCAAGCATGTATTTGGCAAGGGTTGAACTGAAACATAATGAATTTAATTGTGTTTCAGAGCATATTACATATTTTAGGTTTCTTGTGAACTTACTTAATCAACAATTTAGATAACATGAACAGAAATGATGTATTAGTACAAATCACGCCTTCTTTACTATCAGTCTGTGCCTAAATTAAAGTTTCAACACCATGCCTTTAATAAAATCATGACCAATTAACATTACTCATCAAAAAATTACTTCCTTCCCTAATTGTGCCCTTATGTTTGGTCATGTAATCCCTCTAAAATGTAGCGTCACTACAGAATTAGTATAGAATTAGCTTGTTTAAGGTGTGAAAAGTTCGTTGTTTTACTCTTATAACTGGAGGCTCAGTCAAAAGGCCACAAGTGTAGGTATTCTTGTTCTGTATGAAAAAAAAGCCTAAGGAAGACACACTTTCTGATTCTGAGCTTCCCCCCCTGTCCCTTAGTGTCTCTTGGAAAGCCAGCAGCTAGACTAGCTTGAGGTGACACTGGGAATACTGATGTTGATATATCATGCTTGTCTAGGGTATCAGTCACTATTTGTATTCCCTAACACAGCTCGAAATGTCTTGCTTGTCAGATAAGTTCTTAAAGTATCCTTTGCTGATTTCTCAGCATCAGCAGCTGAGTTAAGGTTGATGATAGTAATATTAAAGATCCAGAAATAAGCTCAATTTCCTGTGAACCAAGATGTAATCAGAATTAAGAAACATGTCTGATAGAAAAAGAGGAGACTCACTATCACATCTAATTAGTGAATCAACCATATTGCATCAGTGGTTCGGTTATTCTTCTGCTTTGTTTTTATTTTCTTTGTAGGACTGGCTATGGAGAGTCTATCCATACGATAAACTAACAGAGGAGTAAAGAATAATATGAAAAAACCACTGCATTTTTTACATGTTGTGTAAAAGCTAAGAGGTGAAAATGTTCAAATTCTTATATCTAGCTATCAGCATTAAAAAAGCAAAATATACTAAGAATGGTCACACCAGTGGTGTCTCACGAGACTGAAATGTTATAGTTTTTGCCTACACTTAATATGTCTGGTATTTATGTCACGCATTGTAGCTGCTTGAATTTGAATCTCCAAAATACTGTGACTTAGATATTAGTAATTTTATATGCATTTATCATAACAATATAAATGAGTACTTTCTTGGGCTTCTGGAACAAGACTAAAACTTTTTCTTACATTTTCTCAGGCTATTCTACATCATAACTATAAGAATAGCATATTCTTTTAGATGTTTCATCTTGTAGATATGTGTCTATTGTGAAATAAGTTGGGAGCCTTAATTGGCAACCTAAGCAATTTCAGGGTGTACATCCAATTATTCATGTTTAGATTTTGATTAAATCTCTGTGATAGATTTTACCCATTGTGCTGAATGATGCTTAGTTGAATTTGATCATTGCCTACTGCTTTATACAGTATATTCCATAGCTACAAATGCAACCGTCCATTTATTTTGGCTTACTAGGATTATTTTAAGGTTACCAAAAACATGTTTAGTCCATAGTTTGGGCAGACTGGGCTATATCAGATGGCTGTGTCTGAATTCAGAATTTCAGTCATCAACACAAACAAGTTTTAACACATACGAAATCAAGTAATAATAAAAAAAAACCCTCCAAATTTAACTTCCTTCAGAACTCCTTTTCATGTATAAATGGTCAGTAAATGTAGGGCGGGTCATATAAAGAATAACTCTAGTAATCCAATAAATAAGTCAATATCATATACTTCCTACCTTGTTATGATCTTGAGGAACCACTGGCAGAAAAGTGTCATAATTTTCCTCATTTTGTGGTATATATCTTAATTTCTAACTTATTTCAGTAATGCCATACTTTTAGAAGATGATCCCAAGCTTTTAGTTACTCTGTGTACCTGGCCTATTTTATTATTGAGCTCATAAAGCAAAAAAACCCAAAACAAAACAACTGTAAAGTCCAGCTATCACCCATTTAGGAAGGAATATGACTTCATGCTGGGATTCATTCCACATAATAACAGGCCTTTTATTAAAGGAACATCCCAGAACACTAAGTAAACAGCAATGTACAAAAATGCCACAAGGTAAAGAATTCTCTGAAGGTTCCTCTGCAAGCAATTGAGTTGTGGAACCGGCTATCTTTATCCTTGAGACAACATTTATTACTTTCTGAAACCCTCCAGGAATTGTCACTGGATGTTCACTAGGTATTCCTAACTTGTAAACATGGTCACTGTCCTTTGAAAGATTGTACTTCCTTGCAAAAGCTCGAAACAGTTGAACATACTCAGGTTTGATCAAATGTCTCTGAAAATACAGTTTGTACTTCTCTGTGCACTAAGTAATATACCAATGCATCCTAATGAGCGTGGTGGGGGGAAAGGAATCTGGAAAGTAAAAGGCAATAGGGTTCTTGCCTTACTTACAGTTAGCTATGTTAGTATGTCAGTATCTAAAATGAAACTTTCCACAGAAAAAAAATAAAAAAATTCTTTGTGAGTTAGAGCCTTAACTTTCATAAGGCACTATTTCCACTCATTCTCAGCATACGTTCCTTCATGTCCTCTTGATAAGGATTTACCAGATGATTTTTTTTTTTGCTTTCCTGTGCTAAAAGGTAGTTTTTCATAACCATGTAATCTGCATAGTTTAATTACTAAAGGAATGTAAGACTATTTGTTGAATGAACAAGAACCTTAAGATGCACCGTAGTATGGATGAGGGCTATCCCCTCCTATTTCAGAATGGAATCCATTACTAAACTATTTCATGAAAGGCAAGGATTAAGTTAAACTATGTTTATCACTGTAACTGCTGTTTTTCATAAATAATATGTCATCGAGGATTACATGCAAACAATAAAACAGAAGCATTGTCTTTCTCTTGTTTATGAGTTTTCATTAATTCATTGAAAAGGATCAAAGCCTCTGGTGAAACTTGGCTATAATCAATGCTATAAATCTTACTTTGCTTCACTAAAACCCAAAAAGAGGTCCCCAAAACAAAGCATACACTTATCTTTGCTGAAGGGTTGTAGCACAGAAAGATAAAACAAGAATAAGGAAAAGGAGGAATTAAAAAAACTTCTGAATCCTAAAGTCCAGTCTCCTGTACTGGGAGATATCACATCAGATAATCAACTCCAAACATTTTGAACTCCATTTTGAAAAGCTATTAATTTCTTAATTCATCATCCCATACTGGAAGACTGTGCCAGAACCTAATTTCTTTTATAATTATAAATCTAATTTCAGATAAAAATGTATACAATTTCATTTAAAATCCAGTTTATCCAATACTTTTTACCTTAAGGAACTTTATTCCCTTTTTCTGCTTTGTGTGCTTATACATAACACTCATGCCAATTAACTCTTTCATTAGCTTTAAGTTTTTACTTTAGCCTAAGTTATACTTTCCTTCAAAAGGTTTCCTATTGCCATACTACGATCCTGCAGCAATTGCTGTTTAAGCTTCTATATGACGGGCAGGACTATTATTAATCTTGTTAGACTTCAAAAAATTGAGGGTTAACACTTCCCAAACACAGCCTTATCAGCTTTACTACAGTACTTTTTGTTTAGTTGTCAATATTATTATGTTTCTTGCACCAGTAGTTTAGGATTTTCTGGTTTTCTGCCTCATCTGCTGCCTATTTGATCACACTGGTTGCTGTCAGTTTCCCAATGGAAAGAATAGTCTTTTCACCGATCTTGTGAAGTTTATATTTTCTCATGGATATTGATGCTTTACTTTTTTCTTTCTTGCTATGCCTTGTTTCCCACATTTATGTTACTTCACTTAGGTAGTATTCTCTAAGCCCAGGAGGAAAGACACCATTTGTCTAATTCAGATTTCTCATCTTACTTCTTTTTTAATTATTCTTATGAATCATGGCAAGCCTAAAAAAAATGTACATATCCATGGATGTTTTGAATGAACATCTCCATGCCTTCCTCACAGCACCAGTCCTTGATTAGTCTCTTGTTCATCATCACCTCCAACCTTCTTGTTTAGAGAGTAGAAGCACCACTAAAGCGTATTCCTTAGCTTGGTATAGTAATCATTGCTGCATTGTACTGAAAAATTTACGGTAACACTGCCAAAGAATAATCAGCGGGTTCTTTCACACTGTTTGCAGAATCCTTTTCAGCTTCATATGCAGAGCCTTTGCGATTGCTTCTGGCACATGGTGCACGGGATTTTTGTTTGGTGGTTTGGTTTTTTTTTGGTCACACATCTGTCAGTTCTTTTAAATGAGAAGATTCCTATTTACGTGGACCTGCCTATTCTTCAGATTGGTCTGAAACCTCAGTTCTCTCCCTTAATCCTGCATACCCATCTGTAGATTGCTTTCCCTTCCTTTGTCCCTGTGACTAGTCTGCATACAAACTCTTCCAGCACCAGCCTTGGCTAACTCAAGCTCTCCTCTTCCATGCTTAAGGAGAGAGCAGCTCTTTTTCAGTGCTTTTTTATCTTCCAGCTTTGATCCCTGCTTCTCCTCTTCAGCGTAGCACACTTGCTCTTCTGTTTTACATTTGCTTTTCTACCTGGCTTCTTCAGACAATCATAGAAGTGCTGGTTAGAAGGGACCTCTAGACTTCATATAGTCCCACCCAGTAGATAACTACAGCCAACACTAGATCAGGTCACTAAGTTACCAGTCAAGTTTTACGAACTTCCAGGATGGAGATTCTACTGTACCTTTGGATACCGTTCTGCTGATCATTCTGTCTTAGTGTCTTCTGTCTCAATGAAGGAATGTTTTCTAATATTCAGTCTGAACATCCCGAATCATCACATGTGGTCATTTCTCCTTGTGACACCATGTGTCACTGAGAAGCATCTGGCTCCATTATCCTTGTAACTGTAGTTCAACCACTTGTAGGCTGCTTGCAGAATCACTCGCTTAGCCTCCTTTATTCTAGATGAAACAAGCTTACCTTGCTCAGAGTCTCCCTGTAGGCTTATAGAATCATAGAATCATTTACATTGGAAAAGACCTTTAAGATTATCGAGTCTAACCGTTAACATAACACTTCCAAGTCCACCACTAAACCATGTCTTTAAGCACCACATCTACACAACCCTTAAATACCTCCGGGGATGGTGACTCAACCACTTCCCTGGGCAGCCTGTTCTAAGGCTTGATAACCCTTTTGGTGAAGAATATTTTCCCTATATCCAATGTAAACATCCCCTGGTGCAACTTGAGGCCATTTCCTCTCATCCTATCACTTGTTACTTGGGAGAAAAGGTCAACCCCCACCTCACTACAACCTCCTTTCAGGTAGTTGTAAAGAGCGATAAGGTCTCCTCTCAGCCTCCTGTTCTCCAGGCTAAACAACCCCAGTTCCCTCAGCTGATCCTCATGAGGTTTGTGCTCTAGACCCTTCACCAGCTTCCTTGCCTTTCTTTGGACATGGTGCCGCACCTCTATGTCTTTCTTGTAGTGAGAAGCCCAAAACCAAACACAGGATTCAGCCTGTGGCCTCCCCAGTGCTGAGTACAGGGGGCTTATCACTTCCCTGGTCCTGCTGGCCACAATATTTCTGATGCAAGGCAGTTTACTGTACTCTAGGCTCCTAACCGTCTCAATACCATGCCACTAGGCCTTTGAGAGTTTTTCAACACATCTTTTGTAATAGGGTGGCTAAAACTAAACACAGTATTTCAGGTGTGGCATATATAATTTGTGAATAGAGTGTACTGTTAACTCCAATTCCGTTTGGCATCCATTTTAACCTCATGGCCTTTTTAGCTGGGCTGGTGTTCAATCTGTTGGTTCTCTGATGCCTACTTGATGCATGTGCAGAACTTTGCATACCTTGTCATTGAACTTAAAGATGTTTCTGTTGACCTAGTCTTCAAGTATCTCAAAATCACTCTGGACTGAAGCTCTACTGCTCTGCAGTCGATTCCCATCCTTGTCCCCAGTTTAGTGTCATCTGCAAGTTTGCCTTCAGTTTTATCATCCGGGTTTTTAGTTAAGGAACTGAACAAGATCAGCCCCAGTATTGCTTACTGCTTATTGCCTCCTAATTAGATATTGAGCCACTGATTATTGTCCTTTGGGACCTGTGGCCTAATCAATTTTTAACTCATCTCTTTTCAAACTTCTTTTACTTTGGCATTGTGGTCACACGATTCCAAAAAGCACGCTTCTTCAAAGCAAAGATCTGAACCCATATGAGTTTTCTTGTGAGCTCATATGACAATGTTTTGTTGGGTAACACATAGCAAAAAGAAATCCCATGTCAGCGCTTTGAGGTGGCCCTCCTTCCCAGGAAAAACAACAAATGTGGGGAAAGAAAAGACTATGCCAGTGATCAGGCAGCTCTTACTTTCTCTGCCAAGAAGATCACAACCATGCAAAAGCAAATGTCTTGCTCTAACAAAAAAGTGATGGGAAGCTGCTGAATATTTGCTTGTTCCATTGGATATCAATGCAGCCTGGAAGATGGAAAATAAAAACCTCCCCTCAAAGTATTGCTTCTGATGAATTCCTACAGTTAGAAAAGCTTAACATGTTCAGAAGTCAAAACCAAATAACATACCAGACAAGTGAAATAATTTTTAAGCATTTGTCTTTTCAATATTGTTTTCTCCCTCCCTCTCTGGCTCAACCACGCACTCCAGTGCACAGACACTCACAGATGTCTGAGCCAACCTGCCAGCTGTAGCTCGGGAAAGAAAGTTCTGCATCAGGATGCCTCCATCTGCCCCACCCTGCCCACAAGGACGGCTGTAGACAAATTAAAATATCTGGCAAGCAAGTTCGGTATTTCAACAAACAGCGACTTCTGAAGCTAGGCACATCACGAGGAAAGTTTGCGCCTTCTGCTTAGAGATGCAAGTCCTCACATTTTCATCAGCCAAGCAATCCAAAGGTTCAGAAGAGGAAGCACTTATCCTTACCAGTAAGCAGTAAAGTTGGGTTTGACAATAATGCTTTTAACTCCATTTTGGAGTCTCCTTTAGCTCGTGGCAGCCATCTTGTTGCAGTTCTCAAAGTACAACCCCTACCAGACTGCTCCCTCCAAAGAGAGCCTTTCTCAGAACTTGTCTTACAGGTACAGCATAGCCCTTAATGATTTTATGGTCTCAAATATTTCTACATGTATTTATTTAAAATGCATTTCAACTTACATTGAAAAGACAAATATAACCTTTTAATAATTTAAAAACTCTGGGTGTAGATTAATTAACTCACTATAAAATACAACTGCTACGTTTGTCTGATACCTATGTGTCTTCAAATTACTCTGATGACATGAAGTCTCTCTGAATCACAATAAGACTTTGCTGAGCACTGTTGTGCACCCTAATTGCTCTGCTATTGGAGTTCACGAGGAAATAAAAGCAAGACGTGCCCATACACTCAGAACATATTCATGGTGCTTTAAGAGTGGTTATTTGACATTTAAATCTCATTTAGATCCCATTTGCTTTTGCCTTTACAATATCTTGGTTCAGTTGCCTTATGTATAAGTGTGATGGCAACCAGACTTTGCTGAGAGAGCTTTCTGAAAGCCCAGGTTGTGCTGGAAGCATGGTATTCCCCTGTCTTTAGCTTCTAATGACCTCTATTCAGTGAGTTTACACCATTTTATGACTGTCTGTGTTTCACGTTAATTTTGAAAGATGTTTTCTTCCTCTTGCACCCCCCCCTTTCACACACTATTTTTTCGGTGTTAAAATGGTGAGAATACATGCATTTTTTGCACTTATTGCAATAAATGTTTTTCATCTGGGTGAATTTATATTGTTATTATATGTCTTTTTGTAAATGCTCATATATTTCTTGTCTCATCTTTTGTGTCTGATTTTTTTTTGCACAGAATTTATTAATACTGAGAATGCAGTAGAAAAGTCTGTCTGACTGTCTCATTTTTAATTTGTAATGTTTTGATTGGCTTGTCTGTATTGTGGATAACACCGTAACACCTGTATGCACAGGAGAAAGACAAATTGTAATAAAATGTTAAGTGTTTAAAGCTTAAATCCACTAAGCACCTCTGTTACTGGAAATTTTGACATTGTTTAAATGCAATCAGTTAGCATTGTAACTGAAGTCTTTTCCACACAGAAAAGATTTCACTGCAGGAATAGTTTTTTTCTGAAATCTTCATGATCATGTGCAGTTAACTTCTTTACTAGAAGAGAAGTCATTTCTCCTGTGATATTCCTGCAGTTGGCAGCAGTGAGATTGCAACAGAAAATGGAACAATTGTCAGCTACCCAAGCCCAGAAGCTTTGAATATTCTGGTTTATTTCATATGGAAAATCAGGACACAAAGCCTTACGTTATTATAATGGTAAGTTTATACATTTACAGTCTCAGAAGATAAGAAACATGAAAGTTAAAATTTAAAATGAAATCTTGATTCTTTCCCTGAAGCAAATGCTTAATTGTGTTTATTACTGCATAATTGTGTTGTAACAATTAGCCCACACATTTTTTCTCTCTTCAACAAAGGCTTCCATCCTGCAAATACTTATTAGCTACTGGATGTTTCCTGGGACCACACACAGTACGTAAAGTTAACTATATCCATAAATTTTTATCTGGTTAGAGATGAACTAACTTCAATTAGGAGAATTTGGAAACCTAAAGAAGCAGCAACAAAAAATTGTCATCAGTTTTATATATCATTACCTGAGTCCACCCAGATTAATACTAATGTATAGTTCCAGAATTAATTTGATGAACCTTTCCATGGTGATGAATGTCTGTAATCTAACTTTTACTTCAGCGCATCAGTTCTGGCAGCGCATCCCATGGAATGAGGTAACACCAGAATTGGAGGGAGATGTTACAATGAGTGTTGTAGACAGACTGGATGTTTAATTCTGGGGTAGTAACATTCTTTCTTGTGGCACTTTGCATCAACAAACCAAATCTAAATATCCAAGTGACTGATTTATGCAAATGGACATATGTAACCATAAATTCATATTAAGAAATATTTTTAAACAGGGCAAACATCTGTAATTTTTGTAACTCTGGTCTTTGAACTTGTATATAACTTTATTCCATTTATTTTTTATTTTTACCATTTTTTTCAACTGTGTTTACTTTCAATATATTAGCCGTCACTTCAAAATCCTGGTGAAGTAGCAAGCGTCTACAACACCTCAGCCCTGCTATTAGTTCCTAACAAAGAACGTAAGGTATTTAGCATTTGCCCTGTGAAGCTCGCTGGAGTTAACACATCCTGATTTATTCGTTGCAGCCATTAGCAGCAAAACAAAATAACGTGGAAATGCTTTTGGTATCCTGCGGTTCCTCAATTTGTCTAGTTCCTGTCTTATGATTTATTTTTCCTAGATTCCATTGTCACGGGGCTCAGCAGCACCCTCCCAAATTCTGCGGTGACACTGGAGATAGGGAGGGCAGGCACGGCTTCCTTTTGGAGGCGGGGAGGTCAGGCAGAGTGTTAGAAGGGCAGCCTGGGGTCAGAATAATACAGTAGGAGTACAGAGAGTACAGTTAGGTTAGCATATTGTTCTGGGGCTGAGAGCCTTTTCCAAACCCTGATCCATCTTCATCCTCGTAATTAGGTGATCCGCGCTTTCAAAGAAAGTGTTGCTATGAAACACGTTGGCAAATGAAGGCAAATTTGAGGCCTGCTCGTTTAAGTGTTGGGCTCATTGTTCTTGGTGGTGTAATTGGTGATCAAGGAGGCAATAAAACGGCATGGCCATTAAACGGCCCGAGCTGAAATTGAAAGGGGAGCATTTATACGGTGCAAGCTGCTGCGCGGAGGCTGTAACTTTCACCCTTACGTGAACCAGAGTTTACGGAAAGGCCTGATGGCATGGCTCTTGTTTCACCTCCAGGAGGCGGGGAGAAAAGAAGGGAGGGAAAAAAAATCAAAACTAAATAGAATTAATGAGCCTTCACACATTGTCCTGTTTCTTTTGTTGTGAAAAAGCTGGGCAAAAATTAAGTGGGATAAGAGAGGGTGGAAAAGAAACACCATTAATATCAGGTTGTAAATTCTACAAAACATTAACTTCATTACATGGCAATTACTGTCTGTAATTGGCAGAACGAAAGATTCCACTTTCTCATCAGTTACTAGTTGTATAGGACTCAGCATTTTTTTTTCTTGGCAAAGGTCACACCACTGATATAAAGAATACCTTAATGTGAACTAAAAGTATAACAGGTTCTTTTGCAAATAAGCAAGGGTGTAACTATTAATTGCTGCTAAACATCTCGCTCTGTTATTTTGTGCCAAAACATGGCTCAAAACTTAGAAAGATAACATTAATGATGTAAAAAGGAAAGCTTTTATTATTTCATGACTACTTTTTGAACAGAAGAAAAGCATGATTTAGAAAGGGATAGATTATAGAGAAACAATGTTTGCTTTTGAAAATAGTTATCTCAAGAATTTCTTAGAAATAATTTTCAAGGCTGTGCATGGCAAGAAATCATATGCTGTATGAAGAAGCATTTTAATTTTTTACAGTTTCTGTTATTATCACACCTTTGGATTGACCTTGCTTTTCATTTATCATGTACCTAGAGTGTTTATGAAAATATTCCACATATGCTGTAAGCTGAACTATATCCTGACTCAGATTTATGTATGTAACTTCATCTGAAGCTCACGTCCTTAAGACACATGTTCAATGTCTAGTGGATTTTGTGAGGCAGCTGTAGAGGAAGACATTTGATCTAAATCAGTCTTGGAGCTTTCTAAAATAAGTATTTATTTCAATAATTACATAATGAAGGAATATGATGAGGGAAGAAACCCATTTTTCATATGGACATGAAAAAAATTAAGTTACTTTAATTTTTATCACTAATGGAGTAAAACAAAAGTCTGCCACTGGTTTTCAACATTCACCTCAAAACACTGAGAAATACAAAGTGAGGAACTATGCTTAATTTTAATTAAGAAATAGTGAGGTATATAATTTGCCTATTTTTTGTTAACGGTAAGCATTGAAACACTATTGAGTCAGCATACTTTCATTTTAGTTTGTTGGATAAAAAATGTTCATGACCCTTCTGCACTTCACGATGCTGAGAGGCATTCTCTGAGCTGCAGTTCAAGGCTGCCAGGTTCCCACTGCTCTCTGCTCATCAGACTGTTTCTCTTCATGCACAGCGTGCCATTTCCAACATGGAAGACGCAGTCCCACCAAGAAGCTTTGCCTCTGAGGGGAGAGGAACTTAAGGAGCCTGAGTGGTCCCAATAACTTCTGTGAGACACGGATTTTCTGTCCCAGGCAGATACAATGCTAATATAAAAAATAAATCAGTTCATTCTGTTCAATAAACTGAAATGATAAAAAATTTGTATTATATCAGTTCATAATGAAGTCTTTCATATCATCAGAAAGAAATTTCCTGATAAAATATACAATATTTATGGACAAAAATTTTAAATTGAAAATCACTTAACAATCACTTTTCAAATACCTACTTATTTTTATTGTTTTTACTCAGTTTTGCTCATTGCTTTTAATTTGATAAAAGCATTTTCTGATATGCTTCATCATATTATTATTGGAATATTTATGACTTTGTAGTTGATATTTTCTCTCTGTTTATCTCCTGAATACTTTATTTTCTAAAGTGAATACTGCGTTCTCCCCTGTCCAAATAACCAGAAAGGTCTAAGTGCGTATCAGTAATGACAGAAAAAGACCACAACAGGAATGTTTTTGCCGTATTTGAACTGATTGAAGGAAGGGAAGGCATAAGACTTCCCTGAGACTAAGAAGAGTCTGTAGTTTGGAATATGTGCAAGAAACATAGATCCATTTCTGTTCTAAGAAATATGAAACGCAGTGGTGAAGTGGAAAAGGTGGAGGAGAGATGTCTGGGGAAAATGTCAAGCAAAAACCTGAGGGAAGTAAAATTATTTACTGTTTTAAACCATTAGTGCCAATGAGCCTTTGGCTGTCATGCATACATAGGCCAGAATCTGGCCTGTGATGGATTGTGTTTCGAACTACATTTGATCAACTAAAAAAAGAGAAAGGATTAATTCAGATATATTGAGACATCATAAGACTTTGTCTACTGATAAGTGTAAGAATAAATTAAATTCCATTTGTCTCACAACATTTGCTCTTTGGCTACTACAGCTACACCATGCTTACAGAATTGCACAAGTAATTCTTCTGCAGGGAAAACTTGCAAGAGCAATGTATCAGCCTGTTTTCACCAACGGTAGTTTCCACAACATATGAGAAGAAGTCTGTCTGACAGCAGGTCATCAGCCAATTTCATTTTACATCTGATATCCACTAAGCCCAGCTCAAGCCTTCAAGTCTTCTGCAGCCATGTGAAAGAAGCTCTTGCTGAAGCAGGAACGCTGCGTAGTGTGATTCAGTGCAATGCAATACCCTGAATGAGCTGAACTAGCCTGGGATCTGGAGGCAGCAGAGACAGGTCAGCGTTGCACTCCTCATGGACCAATTAGTACTGCCTAAAAAGGACATGAATTCATATTCTTCCATGGTGCTGCACTGTTCAGCAAAAATGTAACAGCTCTGCCCAGTGGAGTGATGACATTGCCAGGCTGTCCCAGTCCGCCCCACCAGACAGCGCTACACCACAGGACCCGCGCGACAGAGGCAGGAGGCAGGTCCACCCTCCTTAAAAAAGAGTTACTGGAACAAATAAACATGTACAGACGGGATCAATAATACTTTTGTCAGTATCAAAATAGGGACAAATTGCTATACTACAACTGAGAAATAAACCCTTTCCTTGTCACTTTTGCTGGCAATTCAGATGCAAAAGCTAGATTTCAAAGATACTTATGGGGCTAGAATACTGGTTGTAGTTGGGATACATTTTGTGCAGAAGAGAGAAAGTAAGATGAGGACAGAGATAATATGTTTATAAGGCTTCTATTTTTAGAAAACAATATTCTCTCTCCTCCCTTCATGACAGTATTATTTCAGTGTAGAAATATGTTTTGTGTGATGTTTTTATCTTAAAAATGCCCCATAGACAGTGTTTCTGCTTTCAGGAACATATAGGAAAGCTCAACAAAATTCAGGCTTTAGTTGCTTTTCTTTTAAAGTTATAATAAAGGAACAGGAAATAATTTGGCATAACACTAATATTCCATTTTATCACTGTTTCAAAAGTAGAACTGAGTGCAAAGCCTCTATAAATTCTCCAAATAGCTTCAGTAATGACAGCGGGAAAGGAGTTTTAAGAAAGGAGGAAGTTCTAAAATAATCTAAAATCTAAATTTTCACAATCTAAAATGTGAAAAGAAAGACAAGTTTACTAATGTTTTGGACTTCTTTGTCGTAGATGTTTCTCCCCAGCTGAATCAACAGACCCATCCAGAAGCGCATGCCTGCACTTGGGGCAGCTGTTCTTCGCAGTGCACGCAGCTCCAGTGGAACTGTCAAAGGTGCCTGGCATACCTCGAGAATTAAGTGACTCTTTCATTCTTTAAGCATGACGATGCTGATTATCTTCAGCGGAGACAATCTTAAACTGCTTCAGTAGCCTGCACCCTGTCTATTTACAGGGAAGAAAGAATCCGTCTGTTTTCAGTCCTGTTCAGTCTTTGGCCTCTTTTCTTGGAACACCAGCCAGTACCCAGGTTCTGACAATTCATACGTGCCCAAGAGTAAACTCAAGTTACAACCTGAGTGCTGGCATGTGTGTCCCATCTCTATACATTTTGAGTGATGGTGATTTTTAATTTGAATTATCCAGCTGTACAGAGGCATAGTTTAAATTAGTACTGCTTTTCAGCTGCAAAGTGCAAAGGCTTCCTGTCTCTTAAGCATGTGAGATACCATTTTTATCAAGGAACCCATACCTGTATTTGTCTCTGAACCAAAGCTTGTTCAATAAATATGCAATTCATTTTTGTTGGCATGACACAGCTTTGTCAATAATTTGGCAAAATATATTTGTAGAGTAGGGTGTATGTACAGTAAACTCAACCTCTAAAAATGCAACAGTACCTCACATTGAGAAAATATCACATAATTATAGACATGTGATGTCATTCATTTAAGTCTAGCCAGTCAATTTAAGGAACACCACAGAGACATGGGACATGTAGTTTCAGGGGACAGCTCAGCTCAAAAGTAATAGCTCAGCTATGGCTTGGGGTTTTTTTTTAATGTGGGTATTGCTAGTATTTTCTGCAGAAGCTAGAATTGAGTGACACTTAAAAGAAATCGCTGATTGAAAAGGTTTGGGTCTCTCTTTAGAGTTCTGAGATGTAATAAGATTCATGCCTGTCCTGCAAGTCGCATTTTTCTTTCTCTAGCTGGATGTGGGATTTATTCCAGTCAGAGGCCCAGGGAGTGATATGGCAATCCATCTTAGGATAATTATGTGAGCACTGCCACATAAGATCTGATGCCCTCAGGACAGAGCATGCTTCCAACTGCTTTGTAAAATTATCTTAAATACTTCATCAGGGCAGTTCACATACCAGTTCCATAAGTGCTTCTTTCTAAAGCTTCATGGGGATGTGGGTGGGGGAATTAGTCCACACCAAGCTCATTTTTGGCACACTGAAATACTTGTGTTCCTATGACGCATCTTATAGGTTATTTTATCTGATGAGATAGGAGTTTAAAGTATAGAGTTTTTGGAAGTGTCATAATTTTGCAGCAGATTAACCATTTCCTACTGTTCACGAGGAAACATCTTACTGAGTCCTACTGTATCCAGCATAGGCCTTCAATTTCCATCCCTTACTGCTTTTCATCTCTTCATGCCATTTACATTTTTCCTCTGAGGTCATATTAACTGTATGTCATGTTCTTATTTAAATACCTGAATTGATTCTCCGTTTGCACTCATGTTTTGAGCTCAACCTGAGTTTAAGCACTGCGGTACCATGAAGCTTGCATTTTTCAAGGAGTTTTGCTGTTCAGACACCCAAGCACAGCATGTACTCAGCATAAACACCAAAGGACTGTAGGAGAAGTGACTTCTATGAGCCCAATTATGAGACTTTTTCCTAAATTACATTCCAGCCAATTGAGTGGACACCAATGGAAAACTCATGGCTACTCAGTGAACGAGTGAAACTTGCATATACTTTATCTTTCAGGTTAGTGCAATGTGCCAAGTTCTCCCACTGCTTTTCTTTTATTGGTACTAATAGCTGCAGGATTTCTTCCACTAAGTATTCTACATGCTACACTTGTAGTTTTGTACAAATAATTTTTTATTGATGTTTTCTGCTAAAACTCATTATAACTCTGAAAGAAAATGTAGTATTAAGTACTTTTTCATGAGAATTTACAAAAATCATTCTGAAAGATAGAATATTCTTCTGTTCCATGGTGTAGTGATTCATGACAGGCAAGCTGATGGCAAGCCCACCAATTCAAGGAGTGATCTACCGGATTAATGGTGGTCTGACCCCTCTATTTGCACTGACATAAGTTTCCCTCTCTGTGCTTATTGTGATTGGAGTGCATACTCCTATTGATTATTGTCCCATTCACAAACTGTCTTGACCATTATCTAGACCTTTGCAGTTATACCAAGAGTGACTGCAGAGCAAATGCTTGTTAATTTGACCATTAGGAGGGGTGTCCTTTGCTGGGGACCTAAAATCTCACTGTTTTATAGCTGCTTTCCTGATGGGCTTGCACAGGTTTTATGAGAGCATGGGATAACTGATGGATGGAATATGGAAATGGAGTCAGAGAGAATCATAAGCATCAGAGCCACTGTAATTAATTTATCTGCCCAAGAGAACACAGAACATATAGGCTTTCACGAGAGCTTTGAAAAAGAGCAGGCTGCAGCCCATCCACCAAGGCAGACCTTATTTAACAGGACATTCATGAGACTTGGCCAAATGCTACCCCAATTACCTGAACAATTACTCTACTGATGGTCTCCATCTGATAACCTGCCTGTCACTGCACAGCTCAGGGCTGAAATTCTCTTCTCCTATTCATTGCAGGGTCCTCACTGAAGCTTGATGGATCTTGTACTAAGCTTTGTTTGTTAGTGTCCTTATCATTCAGCTGGTTGCACGCACTCATCTCCTTCAGCTGCCTCCTCTCTCAACTACCAACCTTGTTTGCTAAGTTTGCAAACTTGGATTAAACATAAACTGAGGCAGTCTCACCACATGATACCAAAGAAAATTTTATTATTCAGTAACTTATCTTCAGTTAGAAGCAACACCTTTGGTGGTTCCCTGTTTCACACTTGTGCAACTGTTTTGCAGCCTCTTGCAACAGAAGAGATCCGGTGGCTGAGACAGGCTTCTCTGCCAATAAGACTGAGGTTTAGGCCTACAAGAAGGCCGGATGTTCTGAGCTATTGTTTTATGCAAAATACATAACTGTTGAAAGCCATTAACTTACTTCATTGACTTGAAAGCAACAAAGCTTCATTGTATATTTCTCAGTCCTTCCCTGTGAGTTTTCCCTTCTCTCTTGACACCATGGCTTCTTCTGGTCCCTCCAGCCTCTTCCTTCATTCACAAGCCACAGATGTCCATAACCCTGCACTCCCTTCCCGATCCTTCTCAAGGGCCTTTGTTCAAAAGTGAAACATTATGAAAAAACAATACTAGCAAAGAGTTGCTCTCTTTGCATTTTAAAACATTGTTTTTTTCTGACTTTTATGTAAATGATTTTTTTTAAAGTAAGAATTTAAGGAAAAGAGAGGATGGGTTTGTTTTGAGTCTTCTGAAATGGAAATAGTTGTGAATTTTATGTTATTTAATAAAACTATGCTGCAATTCCTTGACTGGCTGCAAAAATAAGAAAAAGATCAGGATTTAAGATATAAACAAGCTCAAATACTATTGAGAATGTGTCACCATTATTCTGAAATAAGATTTTGTGATAAACAAGAAGACAAAAGAAACAAAGCCCCACTTATTTACCTCTCTGACAGTTTTGTAAATATTACTGTTACCTTTATTAAAGCTAGACTTTTCATACTAATGTCAAATATGGGTTTCATTCCTTTTTAGACTGTAATACTTTATGCTACCTGTTTATGATTTTCCCTACAAAAATCTCTGGAAATTCCATGTCTGTCAATGAAAGTGTATAGTGATAAAATGCCTGATTTTGATGAATAACTAACAATGAAAATTAGGTGTTTATCTTGGCAATAAAAAAGTTGTGTGAGAAATCATTTATTTTAGTTGTAAATTTATGAGAACGGTCACTTTATTATTTCTTCTGCTTTGAAATCAAGAAGCGTCTTATCATTTATTTTGTACCACCATTGGATAAACTTTATAATTATGCCATAGAAGGAGAAAAGTAAATCTCTGACTCTTTTATGGTTAAGTAACCAGGCACCATGTAGTAAAGTCTCTTTAAGAAACTCTCTTTTCAAACCAGAGGGTCATCCAGGGTGTCTTCTTCATAATACAAATCCACCCTAACATAATTTCTTTTCTAGTCCATGCAGCTTAGGTAATAATACATGTGATTAAAATTCTTGTTATTTTAATGAGGAAAACATACTTAGTTTACTGTATAAATCATAAGCCAGAAAGTTGCATGTTCATATTCCCACAGTGTGAGTTCATATTACACAATATACTGTCAGGAATGAAGACAAGATAATTACAGTTTTAAGGAAGAACAAACCCAACCTTTCTGCAGCACAAACCAGTAATTAAAAGACTTGTAATTGGTTGTTGTAGCCACAGATTTTAAAATTATGAGATCTACCAGCCATTTCATGTACCTCCTTCAGAATTCAGATGCACCTTGTTAAGAGTTCATTCAGTCACTTGAAACTACCTCAGTGAAATTCTGCGCTTTTGCCACTTATATCTTTACACATCTCTAGAGTTTTAAAAATTTTAAGAAAAAATGGGTTTCATTTTCTCTTCCTAAAAAGCATTGCACATGCTAAAGCTGACATCCCCAGAATGTGAGGTTTGAAGAACATATTTAAAATTAGTTTTCCTGAAAGGGAAGAATATTAAAAATTCTTGATGTAGGCAGTTCTAACAAAATACAGATCTGAAGTACAGTTCTGCTACATTAAAAATTGGAATGAACAAACCCCACAAAGTTTAAAAGGATTCCTTTTTCAGTGGGTGCCGAGGAAAACCTAGTGTAGGGTCTGCCTCCCAAACATGCAGGGCAAACACCTATCAAATTAGTATGTCCAGGCCTTTTTATAACAAGAATCTGCATGAAAAAAAGAGCAAAAATTTCATCATATATCAAACTTCAAATGAAATTTTCTACTGAGACCTCAAATCAAGAAGAGAACAATGAGAATTATAGTAATATCAAGTATTTTCTTTCAGTGAATGAAATATTTTCAATAAAACAACAGCAAATATTTGAAGATCCTTTGGTGCACTTGAAATACTCACTGTAATTTAATGTAATCTGACTCAAAACCAAAATATCAGACAAACCCCCCTGTATTTCAGAATTAATTTTAAAATATCTAAAAATGTGCAGAAAAGCAAAAACATACATACCTGTATAAACCATATATACTTGTAGAAGTTCACCATTTAGACTTACATAACAGGATGGTTCTCTTACCTCTGCCTGTATCACTATTCCTTTGTGTATAACCATTTCCTGCCAATATAAGTGATCATACTTTATTGCTAAGCAGTTTTAATACTTATCATAAAATGAAGAGATTAAGATTAGGAAATTTTAAAATGCTGCAGTCCAACAGACTATGCAGTCCATTCTCTTTCCAGATCACAATCAAGATGATGCAGAGATTAGTACTTCCCTAGAAAATGAAAGCCCAATGAAGTCCTTCAGAGGAACCAGGAGGTATCCAGATAGCTTATTTGTATAGGTTCAATCTACCTGAAGTTTACTGGGTCATATTTATGTTTTCTAAAGGAATTGTCCTAACAGGTTTAGGGATCCAGAATCTTGCCCAGAATTTCAAATAGTAAGAGCTGTAAGACGAAAGGAATCTGTTATTTCATTCATCAAACCACTTCAAGGTCAGAATGTAAAGCGGAAATAAAAAAAACCTCTCTGCTAACGATCACTATCAGAGAGAAAACAGAATATTGGTAACACCAGATAATGCTAATGGAAGAGGGGAATGCAGACCAGGAACATATTGCTGTGTTCATACTAAGATGCATGAAAATATCCGCTTTTATATGTTATTAACAGAAAAGTGAAGTGAAGAACCTGCAAGTTCTTCAACAACATTTTGATCCTCTGAGCTTTCACATGAAAATCTTCTTATTGGCTATAAGACAAAATTACAGGACACGTCTAGAAGAGATGAAGAAAGATGAATCTTGCAGGCAGGGCATGGAAGCGTTTCTCCACACAACTTTTCCCCTTGAGCTTGGGGCCGGGCCAGGCATTTATCTGGGTCACAAGGTGACCAAGACAGTGTAGTACTTACTGATGCTTATGGTTAGATGTCCTTATAGCTGGTGGTTGAGTCCTTGAGTCAGGATGTGATGTATCCCCAGCATGGGAGCTGCGCTTCAATTGCTCAGATGATGCAAGTTGGCCACTGCTGGCGTACACTAAGTAGGGTAACCCACAAAACACACTGCTCAGGCTGGCTCAAATACTACATCAGCGTTGCTGCATTCCCTGCAGACAGTAACTTGTCTGGCAAAGAAACAAGGTTACAGATATAGAGAGAAGGCTCACTAAATGCTTAAGCTCCAGTTTATGATATGAACAGCAGCACCACGTAATTCAGAACTGTCCCTGACTGTGTCAAAATGTCACTAGTTTCCTAGCATACGAGGCCACAGTGCTGGCATTAGAAATAACATGTTTTTCTTTTGGCCTGAGGGCGAATTGAAATGCCTCTCTAAATAGACCTTCTCACTTCTTGCCATAAACGCTATAGGACACGAGGATTAAAGGTTTTGACTGAAGGCAGCATTCTTTGTAGAATTAAAAAAGGGGAAAGAAAAGAAAAAACAGAAAAAGAACAGCATTGGTGTGTAAGAGCTGAGTTATGTTCTGTGTTACCCACTGCAGAATGTTTAGCAGCTATGCAGGTTCAGGTGTTCAGCAATTACCAATGAAGAAAAAGCAATCCAAATTATATATATGTTAAAAATGTATATATAATATGTGTGTATATATCTGTAATATGTACACACACACATGTATATATGTGTGTGTATATATGCACATGTGATGGCTAAAATATAGTGTCTATATACATATATACACACCCATTTTAGCCTTCATTCTGCACCTTTTCTCTTGTTCATGAATAGAGCATAGAAATTAAAGATTAATTGGAAAGTATTTTTCTAACATGTCATTATGGATTCTTTGATTTTATCCAAAGCTAGAGTAGAATTGAGAACAAAAACACTTAAAACAAAAAAATTAAGATAATTTTTGTTATTATATACAAGGTGTTGGAAAATGCTGTTGTTCAGAGAATTACTGATCCAAGATTGAAATAATTGCCAGGTTTGCATAAGCCAATAAGCCAACTTAATTTTTGAAATATATAGTGCTTTTGTGCTTGTGAGTACAAAATATTGAGCTACATGATACCTTTATGAAAGGTTATCCAGGCATAATAGAAATATACCTTCCATAATAATGATCTGTGAACCTCCTTAGAGAACCGCTCTCCCCAATTCCACATGGACAGTCTAGTGGTCTGCTTACAGGTCTCCTTAGGTTGGCAGAGTACAAAAGGTTGACCATTTTTCTTTTCTGCTCTCAGCCTGTGGAAAGACTAATCATTTAAAGCAGAAGCAATATTTCATAGCCCTGCTTCCTTGTAGTTCTTATTTGAGAAGAAATCTGTGAACGTTTTAAGTGATCCATCCCTTCGTACAGCGGATAGCACACCCAAAATACTGAGTGTTGCTTTAGGAATACCTGTCAGGATGCCTTGCAGGCCGGGGGCTCCCTGTGGGCCGGGGGCCAGGAGTGCTGGGGGCTCCCCCAGGTCCACCAGGGCACAGCTCACACCACCACCACAGCCAGGAGCAGGGCAGCCGGAGGGGGCAATGGGGCAGTCCCAGCCCCGGGCACTGGCCACTTCCCTGGGGATGAGGTTTCTGTTACTGCCTGGAGTTACAGCATTTGACCCAACAAAACACCCATTTGACATTTGACACCCAACAAAAACTTGCAGTTTGCTGGTCTTTTTTGCCAGCCAAGCTGAAACCATGTACACATTAACATAATTATAAAATTAATGATACTTTGTTGAACTTAGTTTGACTGAGTGTTGAATAATAGTTTAGACTAATTCTGGTAATTTCTGATTTGATGTCATTATTTCTCATTAATGAAAACAGTATCAGACCTATTCCTTTTACTCTACATCTAGTCATTTGTTGGACAACTTGACAACAGGAGTTCTATAAGCATGGACTTAATGCCAGTATCTTATTTCAAAGCTTCTCTGCCTTCAAAGTAAAAAGATAAATTCTTCAGCTACAGTAGAATACTGGACATTGCCCTCAAAACCCATGCCAACAATTCAAGTGAATATAGTAAAAGAAAAAAAATAATAGATGCCATGAGACTTGGACATGAGTGTCAAGATTTATGAAGGATTTATGAAGTTGATACTCAAAGCAAGGGGCATGAAGAGTGTAATTTATGGACCTTGACCCACTGATTTCTCTCTCCCTGAGGCAAGACATTTGGCAAAAAAATGTAAAAACAACTGCTGAAAGTTAGGCATCCAAATCTATTACTCACCTATATGACTGGAGTAATTTTTGAAGTTCTGGGTATTCTCAGGTCCCACTGACTTCACTGTCAATATGTACAAGTCAGAACCCTTGAAAGAAGGCGCATTACATATTTAAGTCCCAAAGAGTGATTGAAACATATAATTACAGACATTCAAGGTTAAAAATACTTCCTTTAAGCATCATTCATCTAATTCTATATCTCTGAAATAAAGATGATAGCACTAAGAGGCATTTATGAGAGCTTGTTAAATTATGTAAACATAAAACATTAGGCCTGTGAATGCTACTTTTATTATCAGGGGGAAAATCTAGAAAAAGAGAGGATTTTGGAATTCGGAATTTGGTAACTGTATAATAGTCATCTGCTGTGCCTAATACTACTTAACCACAAACTTCATAAAAATAGAAATGCACAGTTGCTCTTAGAAAGCCAACAAATATTTCCTGATGCGCACACTCTATGAGTCTTGATAATCACATCCTGATCCATTGCATGCTGTTACATATAGTAACTGGATTATGCAAGGGGGAAAAAAGACAAAGCAAAAAATCCCATTCCACACACTTGATATTTCTGACTTTGTTTTTCTGACTGTTCCATTGAAACAAGCAATAAACAGCAGCGTGGCATCTAATTGAAGCAAACTTTTATAACATTGTTCTGCTTTGTTTATGTGTACTGTTAATAAAATTGAAGCAGCTTCTTTATAACTGTTTCTTTTTCTTGTGCATTCAATAAAAGGGATCAGAACTGTAACGACTTCTGTTCACATGCACTTTCCTGACCCTTTTTCTGAAATCAAGTGTGGTATGGTCAGGCTAGACCAAAGTAAATGGAAAACCTGCTTTAATTACTGGCTCCAAAATATAATCAATACCCTTATCAGTGCCACAGAAGGTCTCTTCTGTTTATGGTCTTTCAGCTCCCCACTCCAGTTAAAGAATAGATGAACAGCACAGCTTGTGTTATATTGCCATATTGTGCTGCCCATGCCTTGCACATGCGATGCTTCTAACAGGCACCACAGCCCACTTACAGGTAATTAAGTTATGTGAGGTAAAAACAACTAACTGATAGAAATAGCCCAGAATTCTTCAAAACCAATAAGAAGTCCACTAAATTTACTTAGGAGGTAGAGCATAACATATATAGCATTTTATTCTTTAGCTCCTTTTTCATTCCTAAATCCAACCCTTAATTTCACATTCACATGCAATAATATATATAATTCCCTGGAAGCAAAACAATCCATAGTACAACAGATTTCCCGTAAGTAGATATCCTTTTGTAATGCACGTCTCAGTGCAAGTCCTCTCCCTCACGGACAGCTTGAAGAACACAGAACAGCACCGTGTTCAACCTGTGTCCATCCTCTCATTTCACAGCTGTTCTGCCTCCTGCTGCTGCCAGCACAGCTGGCTGTGTTGAGGGTTGGGTTGTGGAGGACTGCTTTAGGTTGTCTACACAGAATAGGAACAGGTGAAGCATTCACTTTAGGGGTTTCTTGATTTTTATTTTTTTTTTAATTTAGCTTTGTTTGATCTGGACAACTGACCAAGGAAGAGAAAGAACATTCCTTTGGCACTCTGAAGTTCCCACACCCTTGTGGCACCTGAAATGTACCCCTTAAATGGCAGCTCTTTGCCTGCACTAAAAGTGAGGGCAGCTTAAAGCTTTGGATTCCTAGGGCTGAATAGGCAGTTTTTCAGTGCTTTTTATCAGATAAATGCAACTTCTTTTTTTTCTTCATTTATCTAACACAAATAATACAATAATTGGAGAGGAAAAAAAATTGTACAGTCACTCCCAACAGAAGAGGTTCCCATGCATCTCAATTCACAGCTGTGCTCCCTAGATCTTCCCTAGAAAAAATGGGACTATGTCCTGGAAAACAATGATCCTGAACTGCAGATAGGAATTATGGTGTAGAGATCACTCAGTGTGGACTCCAATGTATTTCTGGGATAAAAAGGGTTAATTCTGCTGTAGGCTATGGGAACAGGGAATAAGCAGGTAGTGTAGGGAAATGTTTGCATCTGGCACTGCTTAAACTCCCTATTAAAATCCTACATACAGTACCAAAGTGGCCATTTTTAGAAGAGTGTTGAGATTGGAGAAGGCTCAGAAAAGAGTTGCAAAAATAATTTCACTGCTAATGAAAGAGAAGGTTGAGAGGTGACTTGATTACAATGTATCATTCATGAAGAGAAACAAGGAGAGGATACAAATGAGCTGTTTAATCTAGTGGTGAAAGGCATAACAAAAATCAATGGCTGGACACGGAAGCCAGACAAACTCTTTATCATTGCAGGTCTTCGGGTCACTACGGAATGTCATCCTATGAAGCAACATGAACTATTGGGCTTGGTAGGGATTAGAGGGAGCACTCAAATGGCTGTTACAGGACTAAGCTAATCACGTCCCTCTCCTGAGAACTTCAGTGTGGCAGGCAAAGCCCTCTCTTACTGTTTGGTTTGTTCTCTCCCTGATTCTCAGATACAAGGCAAGCAAGTGGGTTTTTTATAAGATGTTTTGTGGATAGATAGTTCATAAAATCAAACCATCTGCCAGCATGAAGGGGTGTTTGTATGTGTGTGTGACTACCCGTATCAGAACCTCTGCTTGTTGAGCAAAAAGGGTGTTGAGAGGCAATAGTTTCATGCAAGTACCACGATTATTACATTCTTTCTGCAGCACAACTGCATTTTATTACTATTGTCCGATAAGTTTGTAACAAATATAAGCCTTCATCGGATTTTTGTAAGATAGAAATTTCTGCCTCTTGAGAGAAAAGTACAGTTTTACAACTTCCAAGTTCTCCTTTCCTTATTCTCTTTTCTTCCTCTGATTTCCTGCCATCAGACCACAGAATCATAGAATAATTTAGGTTAGAAAAGACCTTTAAGATCATCGAGTCCAACCGTTAACATAACACTGCCAAGTCCACCACTAAACCATGTCTTTAAGCACCACATCTACACAACCCTTAAATACCTCCGGGGATGGTGACTCAACCACTTCCCTGGGCAGCCTGTTCCAATGCTTGATAACCCTTTCGGTGAAGAATTTTTTCCCTATATCCAATCTAAACATCCCCTGGTGCAACTTGAGGCCATTTCCTCTCATCCTATCACTTGTTACTTGGGAGAAGAGACCGACACCCACCTCACTACAACCTCCTTTCAGGGAGTTGTAGAGAGCGATAAGGTCTCCTCTCAGCCTCCTTTTCTCCAGGCTAAACAAACCCAGTTCCCTCAGTCATTCCTCATAAGACTTGTTCTCCAGACCCATCACCAGCTTCATTGCTGTTCTCTGGACATGCTCCAGCACCTCTATGTCTTTCTTGGCCCAAAACTGAACTCAGTATTCAAGGTGGGGCCTCCCCAGTGCCGAGTACAGTGGGCTGATCACTTCCCTAGTCCTGCTGGCCACAATATTCCAGATGCAAGTCAGGATGCCATGGGCCGCCTTAGCCACCTGGGCACATTGCTGGCTCATATTCAGCTGGCTTGTCGACCAACATCCCCAGGTCCTTTTCTGCCAGGCAGCTTTCCAGCCACTCTTCCCCACGCCCATGGTGGTGCATGGGGTTGTTGTGAACCAAGTGCAGGACCCAGCACTTGTTCTTGTTGAACCTCGTACCATTGGCCATGGTGTAGACGCAGGTAGAGCAACCCTCCAGCTGTCATTGCCAATAAAATATTTCAGGAAACCAAGTGAGGTCAGTGTTCTGTCTGTGGGATGATATGGTGATCATGTGTGACCCTCAGTTTCTAACCAGCTTCTTTCAGGTTAATTACAAATGGGGAAATTCACCAAGACTGAGATGTCTGAAAGTGCTGGCTTCTCTAACTTCTTCTCTGAAAAATTTCTATTGAAAATTCTTGCTCTGTTTGAAAGTCAGTGCTCCCGGATGTTATTTCTCCTTTTGGCCATGGACTCTTTTCACGTCTGTCACTTGTTAAATTTGTTTCCTCCTTATAGGTGGAGAAACATGGACAACATGGCAGTTGCGGACATTTGCTTAAGAATTTCTGTGCAGCTCTAGGAATGGGGTTGGCTGAGAAACACAAAGGACTAAAGTGAGTGATTAGTGGGAAAAAAATGCTTTTGGGAATCTGGCGCTAGTGAAGGCAGGAGGTTGCAGGGTGCTTGGAGTACATGCTTCTTGATTTTTAGAACAGAATCACAGAATTGAGAAATTAAGTTGGAAAGGTCTTCTGGGGGTCATCTGGTCCAACGTCCTGCTCCAAGGCAGAAAAAATTAGATCAGGTTGCTCAGATGATCACAGGAAAAGTCTAAGTGTGTGCAGAACCTCCTTTTTAGAATGAGAATTAGAGCTAAAGACTTTCTGACTGTTTCCTTACGGCTCTGTATCTCTTGTTTCTTTATATGCTCACTGTGGACCATATAGTTCTTCAACCATTGGCCAAAAAGATCAGACTCGTCTTCAAACTGTTACAGCTCAGAAGATTGCTGGATAGTCGTTATCAGAGCTACAATCTGTACTAATGACCTCCTGACCTATAAAAAGTCATTGGTCTTTGAATCCAGGTCTGGAAATTCCCAGTAAATTGTCTCCTGCTATGTACTAGATTTAAATACCCAAATGAAACTGGAAGGCATTGCTGGATCTCAGATTCACACAGGTGAGAGGGGTTTCTGCTCATCCCCACACACAGGGTAGCTGCCGGTAGGTGAAGAGTTAAGAGAGTGTGAGAACATAAGAATGGCAGTACCACAGGTCCAGATGGGCAGGGGAAAGGAACTGGACATTTCTAGAGAGATCCTAACATTGGCATCCTCTCTCTGACACCGTAATCAGAAAGGCAGAAACTTTCTGCATCAGAGGTTTCATACAGACTTTCAAGTCTGATTGCCACAGAGAACCTATCATCCATGAATTTGTGTCTTTGAACACATTTTCACTTCAAGATGATTTGAGATGAGGTGTTTCACAGTTTAACTATGATGAGTGTGCAAAATCAGTTCTTATATTTGTCACTAGCTGTGAGATAATTTTATCAGATGCTTTGTGTTCTATGTTGAGACAGTCCTTCTTATCTATTTTTCAGTCTTTTATAGATGTAGATATATCTTCCCAAACTGAAGAATCGTAATGCATTCAGTCTGTCAGACTTCAGAAGCTGCTTCATATGGTGATCATTCCTGTCTCACTGCTTTTCTACCTCTGCTAGCAGCCTCACATTCTGCTTGTTCATCAGTTTGGATGTGGCCCATAATGGTGAAATTTTGCCTAGCAATGACAGAGAAGCTTTTGCCAGATAAATCTTTGGTATAATGATGTCTAGTTTTACTCATGGGACTGATCTACTTTCCCCATCTAGTTTCCCATCTTACTGTAGAAGAATCATGAGCATGTGTAAAGCACTCAGAGAGGGAGTGGTAGGAACACCTTTTCCTATGCTATATATGTGTTCTGGGTTCTCAGCTTCTAGCCTGGGTTGATCTTACTTGTCAGTACGATCAGCGCTTCCTTTCATGTCACTAAATGTTTTGGTGTCATTAGCTTCAAGAGTAGGCAGGATGTCCATGAGCCATGCTGCTTGCAAGTCTGTCTTAGTACAGAGAGAGGATTGCCTTGAAGCTTGATGTCTTGACTGCTGGCAAGGAGAGAGCAAGACATGCGCAATGCAAAAAGTGTTTACTGTTGGGTCGATATGCAGGGAAACAATGGAACTGTAGAAGATTTATGAGACTGGAGAAGAGACTGGTCAGAAAGAAGCAGAGACAAAAAATAGTGCTGGTGAACTAGCTCAAGCTGGGATTGAATGGTCCCCCTGAATGTGAGAAGGGAACAAGTATGATGGGTTTCCCTAGAAAAGGCTCCTGATTGGGCAGGGAAGAATCCTGCTGGCTGTCAGGAAGACTGTCTAGACTCCAGCTGGGGAAGGAACTTGAGTCCCGTCTACACCTCTGAGTCCTTTCACTGAGTGAAAGTGCTACTGGAAAAGTCATAACCTGTTTCCAGCTAATCCTTCCTCATTCCTTGATTTCCATGTGCTGGCTCAGCCTGTAGGATCTTCCTACTTCATTCTTTTGAATTCTGAGGCTAATAATAAATAGTTGCTGACAAGGATCATGCCAGCTATTCCCCTCTCAAGGAGCTCATTGTTATGGGATCCTGGGAATGCCAAAAAGCATTAATAAGTTCAAAAAGTACAAATTCAGTTAAAAAAAAGACCCTAGAAGAGTGTGAGAGAAGGATTTTATTTTTTATGTTTCATTTCTTAAGATTTTTTTGCCCCTAAGGGTGTGTTACTGTCTGGACTCAGACTCTAAATGGCTTGCTATAACCCACTATAGATTTTATTATATGAATTCTATTTATTATAATGAGCAGAGAATAGTGAATAAGATCTTAAAATACAAAGATGACCTCAGGAGAAGACACGGAGAGTTCATTCTTAAATACCTGGAATTTAAGAACAGATAAAACAACTTTAACTTTATAACAATGGTGCTTTACAACCTTAGGGTAATGTTATAGCTGAAAATCTTACGTAAATAGCTAAAAAAAGTGTTGAATACTCCTTATTAGTAACAGAGCAGCAATACCAGTACTGACAAAAAAAAAAAAAAAGGGTTAATCTAATTTTAACACTTGTAGTTTCTATTGCCTTTTTTAAAAGAAATATTTCAGGAAGAGTTTTTTCAAGAGAGACTTTAAATTTCTGGAATTCTACAGGGTAATGCCTCTGGTCTAAATGAACTGTAGAAATTAAACAGTTAAAACAGAATACCTGTTCTGACAAGTACATTTTGTTAAGGAAGGGGAAAAATGGGAGAAAACTATTTAATAATCAGTCTGAATAAGAATGGATTTTTATGAGGAAAAAATAATATGTAAGCATGTAACTATACATTGTGTCACAATGTATAAAAATAATAAGTGGCTTTTCTTCTTTTTCTTTGGAAACCTCCTTAGGTACTTTCTTTCATGTCTAACATTCTTTGACTAGTGTGTCTACCTTTTTTTTTTGTTTGCTTGTTCCAATGCATCTGTTAAGCAGCCTCTAGGAGACACCAGTCAAATACCTAGCCCATATTTTGCATGGTAGTTAGTTAATTAACTTGACAGCAAATTCTAAAACACCAAAGAAACAGTCTGAAACTCAGACATTTCAAGCCATTCTAAGAGTGAATTACAAGATTTCATTTCCACAGGAAATTTGTTCATAAGTACTGTATACTATATGTGCTAGCTTTCTCAGGCATTACTGAGAATTATTAATTTCACATCAGCTGTTCCAGCCTTGATTTTCACAGATACTTTGCCAGTTAACTGCTGCCTCATAATCCTTCTCTGCAGACAAAAATAAAGTAATTGCTGTCTAAGTTTTCCTCAGTGGGCTGCAGACATGAAACTCCCAATACGTGTTCTGCGCTAACAGGAAAATTGCCTCCTTAGTGCTGTGAATAATTTTAATTTTTATTTTAATATTGCTTCTTTATTTATCATAATATTTGCACACGTTTTTAAAGTGAGCGTGTACATTTGATTCCATCTTTTCTTTTCTGAATGACAACAGAGCCCTTAGAAATGTAACCATATATTGTAAGAAAAAGGCTCAATAAGAGCTCACGAGGACTCCATTATCAGGAGACACTTGCAAAGGCCGTTTGTGTGAGATGGAAACCTGCATGCATTTTGCCACATGAGAATTGTGGGCTACTGTGCATACACTTGGAGTGTTTTTATTACTTTTATAAAAGTAGCTGGTTTTAAGATTTTGAATGGGAATGACCAAAAAAAGAGCATTTTTGTGTACAAGAATTTTTTATGGAGCATGAAAAACACTGAAAATAAAAGTAAGTTGGTATAGTTAACCACTGGCTTGCCAGTGCATCTGGTAAACTAGTTGTAAAAGCATTTGTCCCACACCTGAATCACAACTCACAGGGAATTCAGATTAGGTTTCTCAGCTCCAGTGCTACCCCTAGCTACCGTTTTCCCAGTAAAATTCCCCTGGTAAACTGAATCAGACCAAGGTATGAGGTTGAGCACTGGCATGCCATCATCTGCAATGTTTAACTTTGAGCATGCCCTGGCATGAGTTTGACCAGTCCAGCTGATGGTCTTACAGATAGTCCCCAAGGCACAATTCTGGGGGCAATGTATGCCAAGGAGAGTTCCTAGTAAGCATCTGGAATGCGGTGACCTCGTCTGAGGGAAGGAGGTGACATGTACAGCTCCGTGGATGAGAGCCTGGCCCTGAGGCTTCAGGAGGCAGCCGCAGGCTCTGAACCTGGGCTCCTTCCCGCTGGTTGCTGCCGATGTCTGCTCCTTCAAAGAGTCACTCACTGCTTTCTTTTAAAAGGCTACCTGAGATGGCAGCTATTATTTGTGTAATAGCTTGTTGTTTTGCTCATTGGTACTCACCCAGAATGTGGGAGATTTGGGTTCAATAACCTCATCAGCCCAGCCTCGGGGTATCCAAAACCAATAACTCTTTAATATAAAAATACAGAAGCTGTTCTTGAAGCGAGGAGTGGAATCTAGGTCTGCCCACTCCCAGATGAGTGCCGTAGGCACTAGGCCACAGAGTCATGTTCCCTCTTGCACTCCCTCTTACATCTTCCGTGGATATATTGCATTCTTTCCTCTGCAGATGTAGGGTTTCAACAGCAGCAGCCCCCTCCTTTCCCAGCTGTGTGGCTTGTGGTTAACACAGTCTCCTGGGAGAGGGGAGCCGTGGCTCTTAATCTTTTCAGATGGAGGATATTGACTGAGTCTCAAATGCTCCAGCCTCTAGGGAATTCATAAAAAGGGAAGCAATGATACAGCCATTACCCATCTTTTAGAAGAGGACATATGCCATCACACTTTGCATGGGACCCAGCAAAGTCACTGCATGTTTGCCTGATGGCACAGAGCAGGTCCTGCTTTCCGGGTCTCTGTCAGGCCATGGCCGCACACACATGCGTTCTTCTCAGATGGGGCAATTTCTGGGCACTGCGCCCAGGAAACTTTCCAGTCAGACAGAGAGACAGCCAGGTAACTCCACTGACGGGTGGAAGGTGGATGTGAATTTCTGAGGTTGAGGTTTGGATCTGTGCCGCACCTGCCCAAGTTCTGCCAGGAGACTTATGACCTTTCAGGGAATATAGCCCCTCCTCTTCAGGAGACAGAGAAATATCTTCACCTCCTGGCAGGTTGTTCCTGTTGCAGTTACCCACATTTTTATAAATCTGCCTCTTTCCTCCTTTGATATTTTTTTTTGTCTTTATGTTGGGTTCTCACGAAGGCTTTCTCTTGTTTAACCGAAGAACCTTCTAATATCAGATATCTTCTCCTTGTACAGATGTTTGCAGACAAGGATTAATCCTGTTCTTAAGTCTGTTCTGTTTAAACAGATTCTGATCTTTAAGTATCTCACTGTAAGACATATTTCAAGGCCCGTGAATCCATCCCACAATGATTTCAACACAGTCAACTGAGATTAAGTGGTTTAGATTGTGATTTCTTCTGAGATTTCTAGATTTATTTTATACAGTCAGGAGGTGGAGATATCGTAGTAATAAATGTCAGCTAAACTTGTTTTTTATATTTATTCCATGAAACAAAGCCTTTGGCATTTCAGTTCAAAATTAACAGAATTCTCCTATCTGATGGCTTTTCAAGGCTGTACACGAAATCTGTAAGTAACAATTCAGTAGCTGGAAGCAGGTTGCTGTAGACCAAATGTTTTTCTCACAGAAAATATCATTTAATTGGTCACAGTTAGCTAAGTACACTGGCATCGAATAGGAACTGAAAGTGAATTGACCTCTTGCCCAACCAATTTTCCCTCTGGAGAATGACTTAAAGACAATGTTGATGAGGTGCAGAAAGATTACACTTATGTTATCCGTGACAGCGAGGTCTTTCAATGCAGCTTGTCACAATACATTTGCAGTAGAAACCTATGTATTCTCAAAAAAACCTAAAATTTTGAGACTCCCTTGTGTGTGCTGAAGTATGTAATTTAACAAATAACATGTACATTTTAAAATGCACACTATTTATATATAATATCTCCTGAATGTATATTTAAATAGATTTTCCCACTTGAAAAGAGGCTCTTCAAATGCTGTGGTATAATGACTTTCAGTTAATATACCTGAAAATTATAAATTCTTTACATTAGTTTGTTTTTATTTAAGAACCCTGCATGCACAGACAAATATATTTCTGTCCTGAATATCTGTATGCTTCTTATGGTGACAGCACCCATCAGCTTCGTAATGAGGATTTCAAACATGTTTATTGGAGGAATAAGCTGCATTCCTGTAAGGGACAGGAATATGACTCTGCTTTCTGCTTTGGAAAACATCATCCCTGAATCTAGGGTCACAAATACAAGATGCTGGAACACTTGTTTCCCATTAGTATGGATTTCTATTAGAAGTATTGTGAACAAAATATCCCGATCTTCAGTAGCGATGAATCAGGACACTACTTCACTGTATTTTAAGGCCTAATGCGTTGACTTCTCACTAAAATAAAGTAAAAAATGTTTACTCCTGCTACGCAGAACTCTTGTGCCCTCTTAGTTCTTTCCCTCTTACGTGATTTCTAATCTGTGAAAACTCTGTGATGAACCACATAAAATCATTGAGTAAGGGAAAGAATGGCACATCACAAATGGCACATCACAAATGGCACATTGTTGAAGAGACTATCTGACCATGAAAACATTGAACCTGGAAGAATACTTGGCAAAAAGCACCCAGATAATAACTCCCAAGTATCCAGAGCATTTTTGCTGAGTGAAATTTATTTCTGAGTTACACTGAAAATTATTTTTGTATTATTTGTGTTTCGTGTCCTTTATATGAGGTCAGAGTTCTGTGATTCTTCCTGTCTGACATCTGTGTACCAGATCAAGTACACAATCATTGAGTAGACAAATTCAAAATAAACTGCTGCTGTTAAATTATATTTTAATTCAGCTCCAGTGCAATTGAACTAAAATAGTCTCTGTGTGTATTCTTTAAAGGAAAATTGAAAAAAGTGTTGGCATACTCGAATACTTCCTGAGTATCCCATCAAAAAGTATTCTATTGCAAACCTTTGCAACAGAAAAACACATTACCTCCAAAACCCCAATAGTAGCAAGACTGGTGTCATAACTAAATTGTACTTGTAGATATTTAGGATGTCATCAACCTTCTTGGTCAGGCATCTTAGTCAATTTAGCCAATCCACATTCTTTTATTCATTATGTGCTTAACATGGGAAATACTTTAGTAAAGAAGAGTTCAATACCCAGTTTTTGAGAAATGGTTTCATCACATTAAAGTTGATAACACTATTGGACCTTTTTCCTCTGTTGGTTAGCTCTGGCTAACTATTCTATATCCTGCAGTCAAGAGAACTACTGGAGTAGCAATATAATTTGCTTACAATGTCAGACATAGGATAAAATTCCTTGCTAAAGCAATCTGGTTTTCAGTTCTTACTGTACGCTTTTGAGAATCCTACCATGGAAATAACTGGAATGCGTGATATAGTTGCCATACTGCATCTTCCCCAGGAAATTCAGCTGTATTAAATGTATCAAGCTCAGGATGAGGTTTTAAAGAGGTCTCAATCCAACCTTGAATCTTCATCTGTACTCTTAGATAAGTCGCAAAACTCATTTGTGAACACAATCCGTGTAAGCAGCACATGCAGACATGATAGATAGATGCTTGACTTCTTAGTTGGATGCATAAACCTGTTTGTCTTGACAGGTCTAAATTCACATGCACACTCACTAAAGAGAACCGTTTAAAAGCTTATTTTAAGAGCATATGCCTAAAAGTGATAGCATATTTGTTTTATGACTACCATGGTGCTAAAACATGATTATTTTTCTACAGTTGAAATTAATAAATGTATACCAATAGTAGAAAAATTTATTTCAACTGTAAAAATTGGCTTTATTATTGGTCAAGGGCTGTCAATCAAACTAACTTATTATGCACTTGAAACTCATTAGCAATAGAATACTGTAGTATATTTCAAATAACTGATGACTAGAGCTGTGTGAAATTGCTGCTGAATTTGTCAATTACTGTGTGAAATGTTCACTGTAAAGATAGATTTTCACTCAAAAATCATATCTTCAAAATAATCCATAACAGTCCAAGGTTACCTCTTGTGATTATGGTATGTGCCCGTTTTGCACTTTCTCTTTCTTCTGCTCTCCTTCTTCTGAAGTGTTGATGGGACTTCTTTGTGTGGTGAGAAAAAGGAACAAATTGATTTGATGGGAATATTGTAGGACTGCAGAAATCAACTGCTTTTGTATTTGGGGTGCTTGAAGGACTAACTGGACCTGGTGCACATTTTACTGATTAATGACCTCATGTAGTAGAAGTCAAAACTGTGAATGCCACTAAGACAGAAGGAACAGCTGCAGAAGAGCTTCTACCTTTGTTCTGCAACAGCCTTCTCATCTTTCCTGGTCAGGATGTGTGGAGCAGGATTTGAACTTTTTACTGAGCTAATGATTAACACAAATTCCAGTGTTTGCCATATTGCCCACTACACAATTAATTAAATTCCCTTGGAGGCAAATTAGAGAAACATTGTACATCTTAGCCACAGACGGTTTTGCGTGGCCAAAACAGTAACTGTCCCTGTAATTCGTCTATGATATAATGAAATTAAGTGATTTAAATAAATTAACAATGGACCAGATTCAGCTTTCAGTAATTACTAATCACTGCAGGACTGATATAGCCAAAAATAATCTATGTGGCTGCTAGCCCAAGAACGCTCCATGGGACTCTTCCTTTTGTCTAGCAGGGAAGAGCTCTGGCAGCTGAGGAAACTATATTCCCTGTAGTGGGTACAACAATCTGGGAATAGGGGACACCACGGTTATCTCCTGAAGAAATGAAATTCACAGGTGATAACACATAAAGGACGCAAAGGCATATTCTTGGGAAATTTTCTCAATGGATTCCCATTCTTACTTATAGCCAGTTACTTCTTTCCTTACATCAGGATTCATGACTTGGGAAACAATTTTAAAAGTCGTTGCTCAAAGACATCTGTTTCCAGACAGTAGCTAAAAGAATGGGCTTACTCCTTAAAAATAATCTTCTAACTTGAAGAAGAGATGGAATCTGGGTGTACTAGAACTGATTCAACAAGTTCAACCCTCCTTCCTTACACACCAGCCTGGTAGGCAAGCAACTCTACTTTTCATGTACAATGTTAGCATCCTATACCATAAAATAGAGTAAACTATAGTGTAAAATACTATACTATAAAATACTATATTTTGTTCTCAAATATCTTAGGGTGAGAACTAGAAATTTTCAGGAAGTGACTTTGTACTCTTATTCTGACCGTGAATTTTTTTGCCACAATACTGATCCTAAGGAAGCCAAAAGTTTTAACAGATTCAAAAAGAAGGACAGCTATGATTTATTGCAGATAAGCACACTGGTGGAGTTGTAAACACATTGTGCATACCCAGGTCTAACTCAAACAATCCACTGGTTTCCAGAGGGTGAGTGGTATCTTAGGTAAAAAGCTATCTCAGATTTGTTCGTTTCTTTTCCTCAGCATCCCCAAGTTATTGTCAGAGACAAGATGCTGCCAGGGTGACCTAACTCTAACATGAGTTTCTGTTTAGACTAGTTGTCTAAGAATATTCCTTCTTATTAAAGAAAACCCCCAAAAATAAAATAGGGGGTTTTGTCTAGAATTCTTTCCAAGTAGGTCTCAAATCAACATCACATTTAATGTAGCACTAAGGGTTTCTACTAGCCAAAAAGTAATATTGAAATGGAGAAATGGAAATAGTCATTATCTGCTAAATTATACTGGTATTTCCTACATTTAGGTTGAGGCTATTTTATCTAATATGTTTCAGTATCAAAAGTTCACCAGTGAATTCTCTGAGTTTCATATTGCATTATACAGTTCATCTTTAACACAGGTTTGCAGAAAGGGACAGGAAGGTTCAGAGAGCTTTGAAGTATGCCTTGGATGAGTTTTAGCTGGATACTGATGTTATGCCAATTTTTAAGTGACACACATGATGAAACCAAGCAAAATGTTGCCATGCACCACTGTTTACCTCAACTACAGCAACACTACTCTGCAGTGGAAGGAGAAATTGTAGTGTTTCACAAGGCTCCCTGTTAAACTCTGAGGTACAGCTACATTTTATATATATTACAACTGTATAAACCAGTGATACACCCAAAGACTTAGCTGGTTGAAAATGTAAGCACTCAGGCTAATTTATTTTGGGATTATGGGCTTGACTTAAGCACACATGTACAAACACATGCACTTCTGTTTCGGTGAATCACAATGATATCCACTTCACCCACAGTAAACCAAACTGCTCAGGGTTTTAAGGTGAGAAATGAAAGGAACTGAGCAAGTGGAAGCCAGCCCCAGCCCCAGGCAGGGAGAGTGCATGGGGGTGCTGGGTGCTGCTGCCCTATTGCCCTTTTTTGCTCTGCCCTTGGTGAGGGCACGCCAGCTGAATCACTTCTGCATGAACCGCGCTTGTTCCTGGGCAGGGCAATTCAGTGCACAGGAGGATTCTTCCTTCAGAAGGCTGTGGCAACACGCTTGCCTGGCATTGAACCGATGTCAGGGACCATCCTGATATATCTGTGTTGCATTTGGAGGGGAGTCAGTGGTCAGGACCCTCCATCCCTGATGGGTCTGGTGGCTTAGTGCTTTTCCAGATATGCCCAAACAGGCTGCTCATGGGCTGCCTGCAGGCAGGCCTTAGGCAACCTGGCAGGCAATAGTGTGGATGGGAGAGTACATGCTAGTCAGCTGCTTGCCTGCACTCCTGAGACTGCTTTTTAACAGCAGTGTAGAAATAGCTAATGTAGGCAATTATAACAGGAGCGAATCTTCACCTGTCTGGAGCAAAAAAAAGACTCGAACCAAATCTCAGATCTGAAGACTGACCTCTCGTTTCAGACTCTAGTAGGACGCCTTCCTACCTGCAAAGGATAATCACAACTAGCCAGAGAGAAAAGGTCTGACTGTGATGTTTTATGCTCTACAGGGTCTGGTAGCTTCTAAAACAGGAAGAAAGAGAAAAAAAAAAGAAATCATTTTCTTTGAAATGAAAACCTCTAGCCCAGACCAGATAAACCTGAACTAACTTTTTATACTGCACTATTCTAATGAAAAACAACAAACAACCCAACCCCCCAACACAGGTGTATCTCTATATATGCATAGTTACCGATGTTTCAACTTCAGCACGATTTCTGGTGTAGTTCTGTTTAACTTGCTCTAAATGCTTTAAAGCAGTAAATCAAATGCGTTTCACCTCACTGAGAGAGTTATTAACAAAAGAAAGAGTAAGGACATTAAGAAATGTAAATCTAGAAATAATGCAGACATTGTTTGTTACCTGCACAAGAACAAGAGCGTACAAACAAGTACAAATGACAGCTTTTTGAATATGAAACATAATAAGTAATAATCAGTATCTTATAGCATGATAGCCAAAGGCAGTGACATTTGAACAGCATGTCTTCTCTAAGCTTAGATAGCTTGGTAGCGCATATCTGCAAGTGCTTAGCCATGTTAACATAAACCCTCATTAGACAGGATTAGGCAAGAAACAGTGACAAACAGGGTGGACACTAACCCTCTGAGGAACCAATTCAGGCACTACACACTAATTATCCTTTTAAATTACTTTAAGATTCAGGGAATGAATATCAGTGTATGTGCATATGACTACATGGGGAATTGTGTTTTACATACTACAACCTGTTTGTATTTTGCAACAGTTTTAAAATTATTTCTCCTCCATAATCAGTTGTCAAGACTTAAAAGTGTTTATTCTTCAGGATCCCTGGGCAATGATCAAGTCAACGATGATATTTAGATGTTTTTCCTTGTTCAGGAGAAAACGACCAGGAACTAATCATGTAGCAGCATCTCCCGTAAGTGGCTATTAGCAATCCATTTTGGAAATCCAGTTTAGGAACAGTAATAGGCCCAGGTTCAAATAATGTGAAATGCAGTAGCTTTCACTGTCGGCTCTATCACCAGAAATCCTGAGTAAGGATGAACTAAAGAAAAGACAGAAGCAAATATCCTCTCAGGGAATTGTGTTTTGACTTTTGCTTGCTGATTCCTTACTTGCTCTTCAGGTCCTCTGCGATAGGTTAATTTACCTCTAATCTTTTTCTGCAAAGTAGGGTAGGTTCCTAAATGCCTCCTCTTACATGTCCCAAACTATATTGCTGTCATGAAGGTAATCTATCAGAATAAGCCACAATCATATTCTGTGTCTGTAGTGTTGATTAGTTGATATTTCTCTTGAAACCAAATAGGAAGACTCCAGTCAAATTGATGTTAAATCTTTTATACCAAACGTCTTAAAAGAATGTGACTAAAGTATATATTTTTATATATAAACACATTAAAAAAAAACCCAGTGATAAAAAATAGTAGATTTTTCCTCTGTCTGATAAAGCCTAATTTTTACATTTATTGGCTTTTTATCTTCCATTTTTACTATCAGAATTTTTCTTTAAAATAATCTAAGTGCATCAAGTTATTTTGAGTGAATGTTATATCATCACTAGTGCCTACAAAACATAGATTTTAAATGTAGACTTTGGCAGAAAAAGTAAATAGGAGTTTTACTTTTAATGTTTCACTTTGGGAAAATTTTTTTCAGATGTGCAACAATACGTTTTATTGGGACCTTCTCTGACGTCTTTGAAATATACAAAAAGGTTCACCAGAAAAACTTTTACAACAAGTAAAGTTAAGGAATTAGTGGTAATATTACCAAAAGATGACATAAAATTTTTATCATATACCGATGGAAACACTTCAAAGTGCTTACAGGTACATAAAGGAAAATTCCATCTTAATATTCTGTTGCTGGTTTTCATGAGTCAAATTTTCAAAGAATGCTTATTTTGTTTAATAAATACAAGAGACAACATTTTTGTATGCTATTTTGACTAAGTTTATAAACATAATTTCAGCGTGTATCTGCATTTTCTGAAAGATGAAGATTTACTCAGAATTACACACAAAAAGCTTGTGCGTTCATCTGTCTACGCTAAAACAGAATGAAATCCTGATCCGCTCACTTCTGACAGCAACATTATTTCAAATTTATCTTTTACAAAAGTCATGCCATTAATTGAAAGAAAAAGAATTGAGGTTCTTTCTTTCAAAACCTGTTATTTCAGTCAGTGGATAAATTGTAAAAATCTGTCCTTCCTACTCTTTCTACATATTTTATATATATTATATATTAACTTATGATTTTTTTTGACTTCATGGATCATCTGTGCAGAAATAAGATAGCAGCAACATGTACAGAGAACCCAGAGGTAGAGGGGAACTGAGAACCTCTTTTACTTCAGCCCAGTAGCTAGGAGCTAAGAAGGCATTTATTAGTACTGATTGTAGTAGGCATGGCCTTCAGTGTAGCATCTGTATGAATATTATGCATGAGACCGTATCTATGGGAGAGAGGAGAATCAGTATTAAAACATGGATGGAAAGGTGGTTGGAAATGAAAGGATAGAAGAAAAAGGCAAAAATGCCCTTTGGTAGAATCCATTATCCTAAACCCCAGTCTTGGGAACATGAGAACACCCTTGGCATAAACATTTGTGTTGAGGTCAAGTGGGATTAGAGGAATATATATTTGGATGCCTGGGGCTATGTCACAAAAAGAAAATATTAATTAAAAAAACAAGCTAGAGGTTTTACTTGCCCTCAAACTACTTTTTCTTTTAATACATTCTTTTGCTTTTTGCAGTCAGTGGACTTGATTTTGATCTCACTTGTATTGGTTTTAATCAGAATAACTCAGTATAAGCTGGGGCATTGTTCTGATATCAAATCAACTTAAACAAGGGGAGAATCTTCGCAGTGTATTGCTTTGGTGCAGCCGGTTAAAACAAGGCTGCACTTGCAGTTAGGACGTAACAGCACTAATCTACGATGTGAAAAAGGGGCTGCTGATAGGGCTAGGATTCAGAAAGTGGATTGGTTTGGAACTAGGGCTGAAGCTGCTGATTCCCTGGGAGTGCTTTTAGCATGGAGGTCACCTCAAGGGCTTACGCTAGGTTTCAGGCCGGGTTGATCATTGCACATGGGCATGTGCTAAACCTTAAGAATTGACTTTCTGGAGGACTTCTTCCCTGTTTAAAGCTAAGTATATACAAATATTTTGGTGAATCAGGCCTGCAATGTCCCATCAGAAACTCTGCTGAAGACAATGGCAACCTTTGCCTTCATTGCAGCCTGTCTAAATTAGGAAAAGATGTTGTTTATCTAACCTGACCTTTTCCTAATCTACATATAATAACAGTTATACATTTTCTTTCAGTTTACTTGGTCAAGATCAGTTAACCAGCTGGCCTCAGCTCTGTTGCCACAGGACTGATTGTTATTTTCAACTTCTCAACCTTCGGTTCCGAGATACGCTGCTGCGTATTTGTGCTGGCTGCTTAGGAAAGGCTTTAAAGCGCCACGACAGCTAAAACAACAGATCCTCAGGACCTGTGGGCTCTGGAGTGAACAGAAACAAATTAAGCTGCTGTGGGAGTCAGACTGGGATAGGTCAAGAAACCAACATGTTGCTTTGCTGAAGAGGGACAAGAAAAGATGAGAACAAGAATGCCTTGATCAGAGACTTGCATGTGTGCTTTTGAGGGGCAGGTTTTGTTATGTGAACTCACATTCTTCAGGAACTGGGTTGAGATCTTTAACTATGTTTAGACTGTGACCTGAACCATATTTGTAACAAGATCTTGCAACTCTGGAGAGTGACTGCATTAAATTGTTGTCATTTGACTCTTGCTGAATTACTCTCTCACCCTGCCCTTACATGAAATGTCCTCAAGCTCACACATGATGCCTTAATCCCAATATGAATTAAATGTGCTGTTTGTTTACTAAAGCTGGAAAAAATATATTTCTCTACAAACTTAAAATATATTTTCTTCTTTTTACAGCATGATGTCAAAACATGAGGACTGCTTTATTATTGTACTACTAAATATAATGTTGGCCCACATGCTCCAAAAATGTGCTTCCATTTTGTACCACATTAAAGCAACCATATCCGATCTTTCCACCTGCTTATGTTAGCATAAAAACTCAATCTCACGGAATTTGCCTTGTATTTCAGATTGATTATTGGAAATAATAGAAAATCATATTGTTTTGACATTTTATAGATTGTGCCTACTTATTTTAATGGTAAAGTGTAATCATGCATTATTGTCTGATGAAGAGGCTGCCTCCAGAGGGACAACAAAAGAAAAGAAAAGATTTGAGTGCATGCTTATACTACCATTCCTCAGGTTTCAATTAAATTCAACTTGAGTACCATTAGTTGAAAAAAGCTCATATTTTTAAGCTATAGAAAGTAAGTATACTGCATTAAATAGATTAGTTGCTTATTATTTATAAAACCAATTGCTCAATAAACACTTTATTTCCCTAACAGAACTGATATTCAACTTGGCAATTTGTATAAACAGTATGTATGTTCTTAATGTATATGTTTATCTACAATAGTAAACATAAGCAACCTTTTGCCTATCATATAATGCCCCTAAAGGCATTATGGGTTAACAGTGATTTAATCCCCTTATGCATGCATAATATGACAAGCTTTGCATAAATGATAATAAATAATTGGTATGTATAAATAATTCATCATTTATTTTTGCAGTAGAAATAGAATTCTTAGACATATTTTAAACAAAGGGAATAGCAAACATGATCTCAATCAGAAAAGGGGTTAAATCACATTACACAGAACAATGTTTCAAATAATCAAGACTCATGCATGCAACATATATTTTTATTTCTTTCATGCTAGCACATTACATTGCCAACTTGTTCTCAAGTATGGAACAATACATATTTAACAGCATCATAAAATACCAGAAGAAATAAATGTTATATTGGACATTTAATCCAAAACAAGATGGACTACTATATCAGAAAAAATAAATGCTTGTACTGTGTTCTCTAGAAAACTGGACATTATTGGTGGACTTCAGATTTTTTCTGGAATCAGTTTTGGTGCTTTGCGGATATTCCTCTAACCCTCCTAGTTCAACTAATAGCTGATAAAATTTTAAAATGTTAATTTTTGTAGTAATGTCTTATTTAATAATGTTTCTGTGGTTGCATAATAAATTACTAATTAGATTTTTTGGAGATGAAGTAATAGCCTTTAAATAAATATTAAAAAATACAGTGTTACTCTAAATAAGTAATATTTTTAATAGTTAAGAATCATTACGATCTGAAGATTCAATGTCTATAGCAGTGAAGTAACTTTAAGAATGTAATGTTATCCTTATTCAGCGAGGCAGTCAAATACACACTTAAGTTTAAGCACATGCATCAATCTCATTGACTTTACATTATTGTCTCCAGAGTATATTTCTTTTCATTAGGAAGACACTGATTCTTAACTACCATCAAACTGCCAACTCAACTTGCTTCAATAGGTCCCTCTGAAGCTTCTCAAAGTCTTCTCTAATTTTGACCAATATAAAGAGCGTTGGCATTTGCAAATGTTGGCATGTCATTTCTTAACCCTTTCTACCGACAAATGTGTTTATAGATACATATATCAAGTAGGAATGATCACAGTATGTAAGGCCATTAAAAATGCTGTGACAAAGGAAAACTCCACGATTACTGTATATTGATTTTCCCACTAATATTAAATATTGCTGGTTCTACTAAGGAACTGTGAGATATCTAGCTATTAATGTATTACTCTGTAAAAAAAACCCCTTCATACCTGGATTCTGACTTTTAGCTATTTTCCAACCAAAAGCAGAACCTGAGCTTTCACCTCATGACTGCTTAAAATTCATATATAAGCAATGTTAGCTATTTTGAAAGTACAAGTTGATACGTTTCTATTATTTGCTTGTAAAGCAGAGAATTGTGACGTGCACAAGTTTGCCTTTGCTCCTATCATGTCATGGCCACTCGGTTGTTTCATTATACATTATTCATTCCTTTTCATTAGTTTCAACCAATTTCCTGGTATTAATTCATAAATCCCAGAAGTTTCCCTACTTCCCATTAAAATGAGATAAGAACTCTTGATACTATCTGATATAATAACAAATTTAAATAAAATATTGCTTTTTTGGTTTTTGTTTTGCTAGCAGCTCACCTAGAATTTAAATGTTTTGGTTTATTATTTTGCTTGAACCTCTTTCCTGACACCTCAACATCTGACTATGCCCTGAAAGGTACAAGACTTCCAAAGCTCCTTGCTTAAATCCAAAATATCGAGTCTCAGCATTCCTTCTCAGCTACCATCTGACCCCAGAGTCATCCAAAATCCATAGGTTTGTTTTTTCTTATGAGTTCAGCGGCCTTCACATCGAGCTGCCTGTCCCTGGGCCCTGTGAGAACTGCCTCTTCTCTGGGGAATCCCAAGCAGTCCAGGCACTCAGGTAATATTGGAGAGCTTTCAGGCTCATATTTCCTCCACTTACCTCACCAGCACCACCCAGAGAGGTAGATGTTTTCCTGGGACGTGTAATGATTTGGCCCACTACAGAGGCACAAATAGAACAAATAACAATCAGGGCCTGTTATCCAACAACTCTCAGTGATCAGAGCTTCTGCACAGGATGTAGGACACCTGTGTTTCATTTCTTTTTTTCTCTCGTGGATCCTCTACACCGAAGCCTGTGTTCTGCGTGCGGGAGCCATGGTTTTGATTCTTTGTACTACAGCTATTCCATGAGGTGTGGGACAACAGATTATTTAGGGGGTCAGAAATAGCAAAATCACAATTCTGAGGAAAAAAAAGAAAATTAGACTTGGCTTCCAGTCTCTGATGCACTGCACATTTCACAGTTTATACAACATAGTCATGGGATCAGGGTGTGTGAGCTCCCCATGTCATCATGCTTTGCAGCCTGTCTGTGCCTGTGCGTTCACCTGAGCATTGAAAAATGCAAGCTCATATCCCTTCAGGCATAGGAAAGAACTGGGACCATGTCCCGTACCTCCTGTTCTGCGGAAGAAGTGATAATTGGAAGCCTTTTTTATTCCCCTGAGATTTTGCAGAGATCAACTCTCTAAGACAGGGCACCACCTGGGCCAACCAGGGCCAGTGCCAGTGCAAAAAACATTTCAGGAATGGTCAGTCAGGGACTGGAGGAGGCAGGACCAAAGAAATGCAGATTTAGATGGGTACAGCTTCACAAAATTTTGAATCTTAAAAAATACGCCTCCTTCTCCTTCCGTCTTGCAGGCCTTTGCTTCCGGTGAGCTGCAGGTTCAGCTCCCTAACACAGTAGAAAATACACTTTTTTCTTTCCTCGGGGGTAAGTTTTCTGCCAGGGAGTGAGGAAAACAGGCTCACCACCAGCACAAACATCGTAGTGCAACAGATGGGGCAGGAGTGAGTGTGCAGGTGAGCAGAGGAGAAAAAATGGTGACAGAGAATTGTTAGACGAACCCAGTGAGTAGTCCCTTAGCTGCAGCCTGGGGTCAAGGCACAACTTGCTCTCCACATCTCCTTTCCATCAGTGGAAGGAGCTCCTCACCAGCAGGCTGACTTTTTGGACTCCCGTGGCAAGTGCTTTCACCGAGCTGAGGGCTGTCCGTTCTGGTGAGCAGCAAGGTAGTTAGGTTAGGAACTTTACAACACCGATAATGCTGTAAAGTTCAGACCATTGTTGGATTTGCTCTGTTATGTGAGAAACTGTTTTAATAAGGCAGTATGATGACTCCACATATAAGGAAATTATTTGTTTTTCCTGTAATTTCTATAATGCTCTGAATTTTTGCCTTTGTTCCATAGAAGTCCAATTATTAAGCATCTTGACAAAGAGAATGCTGCTTCCATGTATGAAAAGGGAAAGTTTCAGTGCAACAGAAACCTTCCTTGGAAGGTTTTTGCTTCTGATATACTGAAACTTTCCCAAAGCAATGTCTTACTTTTTAAAAAAAGAAAATATATTTTAACTTGCGATCTGTGTAATATTATTTAATGCAGTGTTAATAAGTTATCTACCTAGGCCTCTTTCTATTAATTGCTTATATATGTTAAAACTTTCAATATAATCGATAGTAGCTGCTAATATCTGCTTTCCCTGGATATCTTTGCTCTGAGAAGAAGAAAATAAGTAAGGAACATTTTAAATAAGGTCATTAAAATTACATGCAAAGAGAAAAACCTGAGTAAACATCTAATTTAAGTTGAATGTTCTGTTAAACTGATCGTTTCTTAAGTGTTTTTCCTTTGAGGCATGCTGAACAACAAATACCAAAGCCTTGGAGAACACATGTAGGTTAGCGTTTGGCCTCCACATTGGCTTTTCCCCTCAAGTATTATTTCTGTCTTAACCATTTAAAAGAACCAGTGCAATCATGGATGCCACTTACAACCTACACAGTGGAAATTAGAGCCTTTTAGGGAAAAGATGTTTGGCTGATAAAAACCTAGCTCCTTAAACTTTGGTGCGACATAATATTTCTTTTGGCAAGGGGTCACTGGTGCTCAGCATACATCATCACTAACTTATTAGATCTTGAGGCAATTAGCTGAAAACAAACAGAAGAGACAAGCCCTGTATTGAGCTATAGAAACCAGAAGAAAATAGCCCATGGCACTCCATTATTCCAGAGCTTCATCAAAGGCTAGGCACTGGCTGCAGTTTAAAGAAAGGAGAGCATTGTTTTCATGTAACATCTATACAGTATAGGGACTTTACCATGTTATTTTTCTACTGATTCAAGTTACATCCAAACTTGCCTTGTTATAATAGGGCAGTGGAAAGAACTTTTCAGTTTCTACCTAAAACAGTATACGCAATGTGTTGCTTGATTAGCTAAGGATTAAAAATCCAATTAGATCCTCCCTTTTCATGGGAAATCACATGAGGAATTTTGAGAAATATTACTGAAAACCACTGCTTAAAGTAATTGCCTATGATAACATGTGACAAATGAAGAACTGATATCTAAGGAACCCATGGAATCATCCAAGCAAACTGACCTTTACCATTTCCAATGTAAATATGTATTTCTGAATACAAGATTTCAAATTTAGCTGAGATGTATTTTACTTATTTCAATAAGAAACAACATTTTTTTCCCCTACAGAAAAACATAACCACTTGAGAGAAAATATGTATTACTGTAAGCATGACACGACTAAATATTGTCATTAGGCTACAAGTCCATTTTTATTTTTCAGTAGCATGCTTCACAACATGTTGGTGCTAACCAATAGACTGTGGATTCACTCATCTGTGGTAAATATTAAGAATTATGATGCAAAAACTTTTGTGATTCGTATTTAAAAAAAAATTCTTGCCAATACCACTACCACTAGTTTACCTTTTAAACACAGTAAATCTCTAAATTAAATTGCATTTTAAGAAACTAGCTGTTCTAAGGTAAAGTTTTATAATGCCTCATGGAAAATTCAGGGAAATCTTTTATCTTGAGCACTGAAGGTGTATTAGATATGTAGGATGCCAATATTGCCTTCCTTACATCTTTTTTTTCCTCTCTTCCCCACCCAAAATAAAATCAAACCAAGCCACTTCAAGTACTTAAACTGAGATCTTTAAAGATACAAAGGCCTCTTTTGTGTCAGTGGTGGATTCTGAACCTAGAGCCAACAAAATCTAATGCTGAAGGCTTGCAACGTGATGGTGTAGGGTGAAGGATGAAGAGCAATGCCATTGTTCTACCTCCCCCCCCCCCCCCCCCCCCTTTCCTATAGTTTAATGATCAAACGATTTGTAGACTACCTTGCTCCCAGTATAGGGAGTATCTCAAACCCATTCTGCACTTTCTTGGCTTGTGGACCAGACCTGCGAGGCAGTTAACAGCTTATGCCCTTAATTATACTGCAGAGCTAGTAAGAGCTTAAAAGTAGGCAAAACAGTGAAGGCCATCACAGTGGTATTTCATGCAGCCTCATCTCATATTTCAGTTCTGAGACAAGATTGAGGCTGTAAATACTTTTCCATGTTGTGTATAAAAATTTTTGTAGAAAGCCAATCCCTTTCTCATAAGGGAATGTAGAAAGAAGTCTAATTGGCAAAAAAAGCATGTTGCTGGACAGGCAGTATGACTTTTATCCTTCTTTGTAATTAATGTTTATAGAAATTGCAGTGCTTAAAATAAAGCTAAAGAAGAAAAAACAACTGTGACAATAATTAGTCTATATTTATTTTCAAAGCCAAATTTACTTTCTGCAATTTTTCCTGAACAATACAAACATTAACTTAGCTTTTTCTATAGTAATGTCTGCTTTCTTATTGCTTATTTACTATTGTAGGTCTATATCTTTTCATCTCTTGAAAGTCAGTGGAGTGATTTACAATAGTCTTATCAATTTCATGTGAATGGTCTATGGAATGCTAGGATTTGGTCAAATTCTTTCCCACAAGAGGTTTCAATTTGTTCATCATCCCCTCCTGGTATCTGGTTTCGAGACATGATGTGCAGAGTTACCTTTAATATCAGTTCTGCAGATACAATGCATTAGCAGAGAAAATTAGACACAATTCCTTTTAGATCTGATGTGCTGCCGTTGTCTTTAAGTTGTCAGGGTGTCGAATTAATGGCAACTGGAGAAGGTTGCCATGACTTAAGGGATCACTGTAAAAGGAAAAACAATCCTTTATATCTTTTCTGAGAGAAAGGAAGGCAGCTGTTACATATTGTTCTGGTGTGAAGCCCCCCCAACATATTTTTACTTTGTTATGCTAGCAGAGGAGACATATATATGTATGTATATACATATATGTATATATATAAAATTCCTCCTGTAAAATTAAAACAAAATAACATGAATGTGGTACCTTTAACTTAAAAAGCAGAAAACATGTCATTTTAAGCTTGATCAAATAAAGTTTTTTTATGATGTATAACTTTAAAAAAGTCTGTTTTCCCCCAAACAGCCTGAAAATATAGTATATCAGTTTCTATTAAGTTAGAACCATACATACAGTTATTATAAAATCTCATTAATATAAACCTAAAAATGGTGGCAATAGCCTTTTATGAAGAAAAAAATTCACCTTTTTGCTCTGTTAAGAACATGATTATATTTAACTATTTATTTATTTACACTTTAGGAAGTTGGGTTTTTTTTCCTTAGAATGTAGAATTGCAAATGGGCATGATTCTTTAATTTCTGAAGGAAAAATGTGTTCTTAGAAAAGCAATTTGAGAATGACATTCACACAAATACAAGAAGTTCACAAATGATTTCGGAAAGGCTGGACAAGTAGTCAAGGGCTTCCTGTGGGCTGGACAAGGGATCTTTGCATAGACCCTGATTAAGTGGAGAAGTTCAGGGGTCAGGACTCCTGGATGTATGGTTGTGCAAACTGAGTGCCTGACAACTTTTCAGTGGGTAGGACAGCAAATGCTATTGAAATCCTTAGGTGGAGAAAGATAAAATGTGCAGGTCAACTCTCAGGCTGGACTTAAATATGCTAGTCTCAGTCTATGTGGTCACCAGTTCATTTGGGTAAGTTTGTGTGTCATCTTTTAAAAATGTTTTTAACAATGTAAATTTGGTGAGAGGGCCTACTTACACATTCACATTATAGTGTGTATCTATTATGAAGTGCGGATGCAATTAAAATAATTTAATATGTACATACAAAAAAAGAAAAAATCTACAGTGACATCTTGTAAGCAATAGTAGTTTTACATTTCTCCCACAACACTTCACTTACTCTACCTCTGAGAAAGCCTAAGTAAATGCACAAGCTTTGCAATATGTCTAGAAGAGTGAAGTCCTTGGTCTCTGTACTAGTGAACATCCTCCAGAACTCAAAGGCCCTCAAAATCTTCTACCTTGAGCCCCAACGTAAGGATCCTTAGGGACTGCCTGGTTAAGCACCCAAGCTGAGCTCATCTGCTGAGTCAGGGAATAGGGAAATAATTGGTTTCTTTGGTAACAAGCCCCATATTAAACAGGATTTTATAAATCAAAACAAAACTCTCACATTTCATCTGAAATGTAAAGTATGTTTTAAGAAGTTCAGATGTAATGTGCTCCACATGTGATACATAGCTGATTAAATACCCTACTATAGTCTGATTTAACAGATGTTTCAAGGGAGTATCTGGCTGCACCTGTGGTATTTTGGAGTGAAACTGCCATGTTTGCATGAATGACTGGGATAAGCTGCAATCAAAAAGAAGACTGGCAATGTTCCGGTCTCGTGCAATTGGATCAAAAGGATTCACAGCTTCTACTTTGAGGGTCACATCAGAAAGCATGACTCTGAGATTGTTTGCCTTTTACAATGAAGACCCGTAAACCTCCTTTCATGAAAAAGCAAATATTAATTCTGATCCTTCCTCAAACTCCTTCCTCATACTATACCATCACAATTATGGGTACTGAGCTCCAGCCAGACAGCATCTCCAAATCCTAGTTATGAGCTAGATGTTGGGAGACCCAGCTAGAAACCACAGTGACTTTGTAAAAACCCCAGCATTGTTACCAGTATCACAAAGCTCCCGATGTTGGAAACACCTTGCTTCTCATAGCGGTCTTCCACTGAGCAGGGCAAGTGCCGGCATGAAGGATCCCCTGAAGGAGGAATACATTCATTTCCCTAACCTGATCAGCTCTTTAAAAATCTAGTGAGAAGCACAGCAATGTTATCAGCTTGCTAGCATCAGTTATATGAAGGCAGTTAAGATGGCTGGTACTTGAAAGCAGAGATCATGAAAGTTTGATTTTTTTTTCCATTGCAAAAATTTAGATCTGCAATAAAAAAATCTTTATTACTATCATACTGACAGTTAATGTCGATTTATCTTCATCACAGATATTTATTAGTGGCAAATAGATATAAGCTAGCCCAACTTGAGCCAAGTCCATTACATGTAAACAAATGCCAACTGTCCTATCAGTCAGAATGAGTAACTCATGCCAGCTATCAAAATAAAGACAAAAAGTCAGGCATCTTGGAAGTCTTTGAGAGTCAAAATCCAAAAATGGCAGCACAAAAATCCTACGTGAGATAGGTGGCTGCCTAGCTCAGTAAGAACCTATATTCACAAAGTACTTTTCATTCCAGTCCGAAATCTCCCCTGAGCGTTCAGTTCTGTATTGTGTAACAGGGTTACATTTACCCTGAGGAGCTTCCTTCAAGAAATTAAGCAGGCAACACCTTCATCACCTCAAGCATAATTGAAATCAGAGAAGAAAATTTCGAAACTAAACTAACAACATTAGCGTATTCACAAAAAACAGTTTCAAAAGCTCGCTTTCTTTTATAAGTGATTGAACACCCTACCAGCTATATCAGTCATCAGGGAAGTGTGAGACTTTTAATGTGTTTTCAATGATTTAGAAAGGGTTTCACTCTCACACTCTCTGGAGAAACCCCCTAATGCATTGGTTATAGGATAGTCCAAACAAGAGTATTCACCTTTCCTGTAGAAAAATGGAAAAGAATGCAAGATCTATGGAATCAGAAGCCATACCAATGGCTTACCAATACCTTACCAATCTGATAAACAGAGGCATCACTCCAACAGTATGACCAGAGTATGGATAGTGATAACTCCACATCTAGTCTCTGCTCCTGGAATTATATCCACTTAATGGATTAGTTTTATTCTGATAACTGTTTGATGTAAGACAATGTAATTAAAAATTATTTGTAAAACAGATTAGGGTGCTGACTGGGACATAAAGGCTTAAAATCATCTCAACTTATTTTTACCTTTTCTCTGGGCAAGTCCTCTTACTGCTAAGATATTATATAAAAAGTTATTGCAAAAACTGGTCATCTTTGGAAAAAAAGGGGGAAGGTTACTCAGTTCTTGGGAAGAGCAAATGTAGATACCAATCTTTAGGAGAAAGTTTTGGACTCTGGGCCATAAATGAAAAGTAAGTCTTGAGAATATAATTTGTATGCCCCAGCTCTAGAAATGCTAGAACTTCAAACAGATCTCCACTCATAAGGTTCATTATCATCTAGCTTCAGCTAACTTTCTTAACATGGGCTTCTTTTTCTGCCAAGCCCTAATCCTCCACAGACACAGTAGAGGAAAAATGCACATCTAATTCTGAATTTAGAATCTGCTGTTGTTATCAGGCTCCAAAAAGTTAGGCATTCCTGACCAGCTTAAAATTTCTTCAATATTTTGTCAAATTAAACTCTCAACCAAAGGATCAAATTGCCAAAGCTGAAAACAGTTAGGAAGGACATCTTTTAAAAGGACTGAATCAGAAAAAAAGAAATAATAATATGGAACCTTCTGTTAACATTTTACTAGACTCCCAAATGCCAGCATTACAACTGAGGAAAGAAGGAACCAGAGGTTATGAAAACAACAGTAAAGTTAAGTGGAGATGAAAGCAACTAGAAAAATAATAAAAACATGTGTAACAGTTGAAAGAAAGGAGAAGTTAATTGCAACAAATACAGAAGCAAGGAAAAGCAGGAGACGGGTAAAGGAACTGAAAAGATACAAAGAGAAAAGAATATTTAGCTGTGGAGAACTGGGAGACTTTTAAGTAAACTGAAACATGAATTGTCCTCACAATGACACAGGCTCATTGCTAGGCAGATATATTTAGACTCAACAATAAAAATGTGGAAAATGCAAAAGTGTCTACTAAATATTTCTACATTGTAGGAAAGGAATCAGGGTTATGATAAAAAAAATCTGTTTCCAATGCAATATAGAAACACTCTTTTAATAATTATTTGAATAATATGGAACTCTTGGGAGACTACAATGAAATGAACAAGGGCAGGAAAGGGTAAACAAGAAAAGTGGGGTAAATACAGTCATGTTAACCTGACATCAGTCCTGAGGAAAACAATAGGATGACTGGTATGAGACTCGATTAATAATGAAAGGAGGGAAATATAATTAATGCCAATCAATGTGGTTTTATGGAAAATAGATCTTGTCAAACTAATTTGATATTTTTGTGAGATTACAAGTTGGGTTGATAAGGTAATAATGTTGATACAATATACTTAGACTACTACAGAACATTTGGTTTCATGCTACAGAATGCATTGGTTAAGAAGGATGCAAAATCAACGTGGCACACATTAAGTGGATTAAAAACCGTCTATCTGACAGACCTCAAAATGTTATAATAAATGGCATATGACCAGCAAGTAGTTCTGTTTCTAATAGAACCCTGTAGGTCATGGTCTTGAGCTATTATTTCTGAAAACATTTATTGATAATGCTGGGACATTATAAATTTAACTTCTTTGAGGCTTAAAGGAGGCAAAAAGACTGGAAAGTTAAAAAAAAATACAGGAAACAAATTACTGAAGCTATATTTAATAGAAAGCTTGATGTATGTTCTTATCACATGTTGTTCATACTCTTGGCTCCCTTGTAGCACACCTTTGTCTCAGGCACCTAGCATATACATCAGTTGTGGTACAGTAAGGTCAGGAGGCATAGGGTAAATCCTACAGTCTTCTGCAGCTGATATCAGGGTTCTCTGGTTGGCACCTTTTCATTACCTTGGCATTTTCAGCTACGGATGGAGGGAAGAGGAGCTGTATTTGAGTAGTTTTGGCCAAGTGAATGTGTAAGCAGAGGTGGGCCTTGCAAGCCAGCAAGAGACCTTTGACAGCTTGGACTATGTGAAACCCAGGACAGTGTGCTTCTCTAAGTAATGTTGTAGCTTGCCTTGAGAGCTTGGGAGAGGTAGTTTTCATAGAACACAAAATAGCTATTGAGTGGTGCTTCTGGCATTATGTGTCTAGCACCAAGTAGCTGAACATCTTGCAAGTATGGGACCACCAACAGAGAATGGAGGGTTGGCTTTTTTTTCCTGGGTGTGTATGAGAACTTTTCTTTCTTGAGGCACCAGAGTTGTCTGTGGAATCACCAGCTCATCCACAAAATGTTGGCATCAGGCTCTGGAATGAACCTTATGACCCCAATGGGTGATTTCCCTCAGCAGTAAGTCACTTTGAAATGCACAAATCTAAAATTAAGATCGTGTTGATGGAAGTGTGCAGGACACATATCCTCAAATAGTCAGAAATATAATGCAATCACTCATACTCTTAGCTTTAGTATTACATTTGCTCCAAAAAGCAGGATGTCTAGATATCTGAAGGAAAGTCAGGGCCTAATATCAAGAAGCAGATGTCCTCCTGATTACACCAACTTCATATTCTGTTTTTACATTTCTTCAGTCTTTGGGAGCTTTCCTTAGTGTGCAGTTCTGCTTTTCAGAGGCTTTAACACAAGAGCTAGACTTGGGCTGGAGCAGTCCATGTTCTGTATCTGAGCTCCTACTACTTCAGTACAATGAATTCACTCAATGTTTAGAGGTTTGGCCCTGGACTGAGGCTCAAAGCTGAGAAGGCTGCAGAAAAAAGAAATGTTTTAAAGGTAAGTCTATGTGTTACTGTGGGTTGAACCTGAAGCTGAAGCTCACTGTATATGAGATGTTACAGATTTGAAAACAACAGACATACAAAATTTAGGAATTATTGCTAGCCTAGATATTGGCAAAAAAAAGAGCGGTCTCTGCCTCAAAAGATGATCATTTCTGTTAAGCACAACCAGCTCCATTTTCTAATATGATTATAATTGTTATTGCTCCTTTGCACCTTCATCTCTGCCTCCCAAAGGCTTCCTCCTTCTCATTTTTCCTTCTCATCCCATGATGGAAATCGTGCACTGAGGTTTTTGGCAGGCAGTGATGGAAATGCACTGCTCTCTGCCACCCCTGCTGTGTCTAATTGTGGGCATAATAGCATGAGTTCCCACAGCAGGCCCTTAGTGAAGGAACCCTTGCTGAGGGGCCTGGTCATCACTTCAAGGACCTGAACAGAAAAGAAACCTGAAGGAGCTACTGCTACTTTTTTATTTCTGAGACCTCTTTCCTAAAGGAACCCTTCTTGTCTGCATTCTGCTTTGGCATATTCTCCTATTCACACAACAGAAAATGTGCAAGCTCCATTGGGTGGGCAAAGTCCCAGTCCTTTAGCTGGCACTTCTCCAGCTGGAAGCAGAGGCACGACAGTCTTCTCAGGATCATCTGCTGGCAAACTTTTCTAAGCATGCTGTTGCATAGTCTTAACGTAGACTTTACTGGTTGGAGCAAAGAGATATTGTTGGGATTTCATCAGTCTTTGAAGCTTCCTGACATGACAAAGAGCAATTTTCTCATTCAATTAAACTTCCCACAGTTCAGGCTGCCCTGTTAGGCTCCTCAGACACATCTGCCTAGCAAAGCCATGGTTTGTTGCTTTTATCTATTTTACCATGCCGACTGGAATCTCTAGTCGATCCTGAGACCAGTAGTTACAGGAGACCTCTCTTCAAACTGTTTTCCCCAGGCATAGTACAATTGTGGTACAGGGTAGGGAAAGGGCAGGGAGCATTTGAGGTAAGCTTTTCACATCAGCAGTATGTCACTTCAACTGCTGGAGTAAGACAATGGGAAAGAAAAGACTTTGGAGGAGAGCAGATGAATTAATCTGCCTGCAACTTTTGCTGAACAGCAGACAAATGTCTCTATTTTACCTTATCCCTGTATGACATAGGGTTTCTAATGAAGACACTGCATTTTTGGAACTGCTGCAGTTGGAGAATGATGTTCCTGTTCTCCCTACTTGAAATTCCCCACAACCATTCACACTTGAGATTTCTAGAATTCTGCTCACAGTTTGGTAGTTCTGGGAAAATCCCAGGACTGTCAGCTCTACAGGGACTGTTTCATTAATAAGTACTTCTCCAGAAATTGAGAAATCTAGAATTTTTGCTTAGTTTAATATTTAACTACATTATCTTTGAGAAATTACCTGTGAGAAAAGTCTGACAGGTTGATACAGCAAAGCTTGGAGCTGTAGCAGGTGCTCAGGATTAGGCATTTTCTATTATACATAATACCCTATCTGATAGCTTGAAATATTGATTCATTTGTGAAGGCCTTTTTTCTTGGAGGAGCTGCCAAGATCTGTTTCTCGGCCTCTGTTTACATCCTGGAGGGTTTCTGAGCATGTTCTTTGTCTCTGGAATCTCTGCTTCAAAGAGGCACTGCAAGTCTCTATTTGCAAACCTTCCTTTGAACATACACTGGATCTCTCTAGAACTCTCTTGCACTGCATGGTGAAAATTTGGCCAGGAAAAGACAATCAGAGGTCCTGATATCATCTAGTCACCAGAAAAAATGTAAGCTAAATCTTTGAAAGTGCAAAACTGGGGATCTAGAATTTTAGTGAACAAATTAGTGAATAGGGGGCCATATAAAAAGCCATTTATTTGGCCTCCATAAGTTTGCCTGCTTGTGTACTCCACACAATGCAGAAGTCCACAATTGGCAAGGAGAAAAGAAGGAAAATGAGATGGGAGTGTGTTTATGTCTACAGAATTAGCAGAGAGGCACAGGGAAGGAAAAATAGAAATAATATGATAACAGGGAGGGTTACAGCATCCTAAATTAATTTCTTGACATTGCATCTGAACAGCTGCTGGTTTTAATGATGGTTGTGTCTTACCTACCTGCAGGTAGGAACGGGCTGCCCTTTCTGGCTATACAAAAAGATCCTTGTCTTGTGTATGATACAAATATGGCGCTCTCTGGCAGTTGAACAGTCAGATGCTATGGTAAGCATAAATGTAATAAGGATAAAATAAGTGTGGGTGTCTATGTTGTTTGAGAAATAATATATGGTCACTGATGGGAAGCAGTGCAATACATCTGATAAAGAAAGCAAAGCTCAAGTTTTGTAATATGAACGTTATAAATGAACATAGTATGAATATATCGGATGCTATAAATGAGCAGAAAACAACAGCATTTACAACTGCCATAGTGGATTTTAGCTCAGTGTAAGACATGCCCTTAACGTGTCCTTAACTTCTGCTTTTTCTGGATCTTTTCAGTACTTGTATTTTTAACATTGCTTTCAGTGGAGCTGAGATGCTACAACAATTGAGCAATTCCTCCAAAACAGTAAATTTTCTCTGCTGGTATTTGATATCCTCATACTCACTGCTTCTGGATGTGAGACTTTTATTGCTGACCTTAGGCAAACACCAGTGCCAGGAAACACTCGTGGCGCATCGTGTCCTTCCTCTTGGTGCTGTAAAATCTGTATGACTAGAGGTGGCAAAAATAAAGGGAAAGAAAGCATTTTGCTACAATAGAGAAAGACAAAAAGGATAATGTTGAAAAAGAAAAGAGTAAGGTCAAAAAAGAAGTTAGCACAGCTAAAAAAAAAAACAACAACAACAAAACAGCAGAGAGTCCTTGGATTTAAGAATTGTTCAGCAGCTTGGCTATTCAGACAACAGGACTGATCCAAGGAGGTGATCCACACATGATTTTAACGCTATCAGCCCTTAAGTGATAGTTATCCCTGAGCCATAAAGGGACCAGAGGAAAAGGCGCTGGAGTACTCAGGTACCGCTTGCATAAACCAACAGATCTGAAGCCACGCAGCTGCCTGCCTTCCTGTGAGGTGAAAGCTGCAGATGGAGGAGAAATAATCACCACTGGACAATCCTGCTTAACCAGCTCCCCTGGTCAGGGAACAACAGGAGAAGGCCCCTGCTGAGGAAATACAATTTTTCTAGTTTCAGAAGCCTGGATGAACCCCCTTCTCCCATATGTAAGGGTCTCAGCAACAGTATTTTTCAGCTTATACGTATATAGCACAGCTATTTCTTATTGCAGTTAAGAATCTACTGAAGCCTCTCTTCTTTGAACCAAAAATATAAATATGGAATATCTATTCCTATTAATAGTATTTGTGTTGCATATCCTCTAAGTGGTTTGTCTGCACATTGATTAATAACTATTCATTTACCTCAAACATTATAATTCTTTGAAAAGGATTTGAAAAGACAGCATCTAAAAATTAAAAAGGAGGATCTGTCATATGGAAAAATTTATTATATACAATAATTTTCTAAAATAATTTCCTGTCTGCAATGAAACGTTACACATTGAAACAGACACCGTTTCAGATTAATACAATCATACATTCAATAAATACTAAACAGTCAGTTGAGATCTAGCTAGCAATCAGAGAAAAATTATATATATCTGTCATTTCTTAATTATTCTAATTGCTTGGTAAGATGTTTGCAAGTTATTGGGTTAAGATACATGCTGCTAACTGGTATTGGAAGGTTGTTCTTTTAGCAGTTGAAGAAGACAACAACTCTCCAGTGTCCTCTACAAGAATGAATTTTCTCAAAGGTCACCTGTAACCAAGTAAAGCTCCAACACAGACAAGCCTGCGACTAGTTTCATCATTCTTGCACTGTCAGATAAATCAGCTCTTCAAATGATTTAGTTTATGTGTTGGTAGTATATATTAGTTGTGAGAAAAACTTTGTCCTGAGTAGATGAGCCCTTTTTTGGTCAAAAATTCTTAGGTCAATTGCTTAGGATTGCATATCCTAAAGGTATCCCCTCATTTTCTACTGTCATAGTTCACTTCCAGTGCTAGCTGTGGTGCAGCCCTATACTTGTACCTTAACTAAATGTTTGTCATTGTTACAATTTCTGAAATTATTTGTTTGTTTTTTTTTTTTTGGGGGGGGGGGGCGGGGTGGGGTGGGGGGGTTCAGATGTCTTAGTTGCAAAATCTGTGAAAAGTAGGTTCTGACTGGATTTTTTTTCCTTTCTTTTCACCCCCTGCGGTAGTACAGTTTCTTACAATGAGACAATTATTTTCCGGTCAGAAACTCTTACCTCCTTCACATTCTATTTAACTTGAAAACCAGCTGGGACTTTAGACTTGTTCTTAAGTTCAGCATCTTGTCATATACTTGAGTACACTTTGATTGATACAGATACACGGTTCATGTAACCATACAAGAAAAACATTATAGACTCATGGAGAGGCAATTGTCATCAGCAAGCCCATGTACCTGGTCTGAGATGAATTTCCAGATCAAAATGCGTATTTCCTTTTTGCTTTTTGACAGAGAGTAGTACTTGACAGGTTTCTGGTTCTTCAGAAGTCTCTTGATGGCTGGAAGAAGTGACAGCCCTCAGATCCGAATGGCATGCAACAGGCTACTGTGTTCTTGTACAAATCAAAGCAGTCTTTCAAACTTGAACTCTCTTTTCTGAGTTAGAAAAAGTATAGGGGGAAAAAATGATCGTTAAACTTTAAGTATCACAGATTAATGTTAAATATTCAGGTTTAGATGCACTGTGCAAAAGTCTTAGGCTGCCAAAGTTGGTCTGAGTATCTTTCAGGAGACAGCAAGAAGGAAAATATTGTTTTGTATTTGATGATGTATTGTTAGCAGCATATGCAGTTTCTCAAATATTTCTTTGACAATTTTGATAAAATTAAAAATTGCAAAGACTTCCTTTTTCTTGCAATATCCCATTTATTCTAAAGGCAGGCAAAATTTTAAAAATAATGAATAATTTTAGGATGAAAATGGTTACCTCTTCCCAGGGTGCAGAAAGGACTCTCCTTTTTTTTTTTTAATCTTTTTTAAATAATATTTTAAAATGTTTTTATAGAATTTTTAAAAAATGTTTATAAAAATAACGTAGCATTTCCTGTCAATTTTTAAAGAATTTTCAAAGGCTGCTGAATTATCTTTAACTAACATTTTTCATCAAAGTTACAAGCACTGATAAAGGTGCTATGTAGATTTAAGATTTTTATTTTCATGCAGTTATTGTCTACACAATAAGAAGCGTTGCATTTAGTGCTTTGGAGTTATGTTATTTTGATCAGGAGTGCATGTGCACGTCAAAATGTACAAACATACAGTATGGCTCGTGAAAGAGCTGTCACACAATACATGAATCACACTTGGCTTCAGCTGCTGACACTTCTCGTTGTTGATGGCTCCCGAAAGGAGCCATGTAATCTGCAGGCCAGGGGCTACCAGGGACCTAACCCAGGGACAAACCTTATGAAGCACCACCATAGGACCTTAACTTTGCTTTGTAGCATATTAATATTGTTGGGCTGTGAAAGAGTACGTTAGCTAACTCTACGCAGGACGAGAAAGGTAAAACCAGACAGAAGTAACATTGTTGACAGAGAAAAAAAGAGGAGCGCTGGAAACTGATCATTCATTAAGACTAAGGATCAATGTGTTTCAAGGCTGATACTTCCCCACTTGACTAACAACTCCCATACTCACAGGTGTGGTGACCATACTGATGTTTTGTATAGTAGTTCACTAATCCATGAGCATGCCATCTATGATGGGTATTAGGCAATACAGGTTTAAAATATGTTTAAAATGAAAATGGAAATGTCACATACTCAAAAACTATACATAATCCTGCTTGTAGAGACTGTCCATGGTAAAAGATACCCAAGTAAAAGTGATTCAGTGGAGACGTGAACATGTTAATCATCCTGGCATGAATCTGGGATGATAGACAACTTAATACCTCAACATTTTTCCTTAGGGCTTTTGCAGTCCTTTATTTTAATGCAGGGGTCCCTTTCCACTAATTCGGACTCTGGTTATAGCACCCCAGATTGGGTGTTGAACTGTAAGAAATTGAAACAAATTGGAGTGTATCACTGGTGATTTGGATTGAGCCATCACAATATTTGAATAAAGCTCTGGGATCAGCTTAGAAATAACTGCCGGAGATGAAGCATTCACTTAGCTATCGTCTGTTATTTATTTATCTACAGAAGGAAGCAGTTTAGTGGGATATGGGGATAAATTTAACCACCTGAATTAAGTAAACACCTACCTGTTTGCGTCTAGGTGCAGCCTGTCTGCTCTTTCTGCCTTATTCTGACAATGAGCATGGAATAAAGAGGGCAAAACAGTTGCATGGAGGAATCTAGCAAACGAGACAACCAGATTATATTAAAGGGTTTTTTTGGAGTTGCTTAAAGGATTGACTGACCGAATCTTGTGTGATGACTTAGGCTTGTGTGGCAGTCTGCAGTATCTTTTTGAGCAGGCCTGATATTTTCTTCATTGCCATTTAAACGCTTTGCTAACCCAAGATAACTGGCAGGAAACGATCATTTGGATTATTCGTATTCTTTAGAAGAAAGCTTGCAATGAAAGTCTTTTTTTCCAGTTGGTACCAATTTGGTCTGAAGCATACCAAGAAACTGGAAGACATTCATTGACTTGTGCAGGCATGAGAGCACAATACTCAAAACTGCTTCACCACGATTATAGTTAGGGAATTGGCACCTCCAGTTTGGGGACCCCAAGGGAAATGTTTTGAGATTTTCTGAACTTTGTTTTTGGAACTTTGAAGACAATTAGCAGCCAAGCATCCTGGCAGTTTGTAATATACCAGTAAGCAATATGGTTTATGACTGTTCTATTTTACTCTCTGGAATACCTTTACTCTTTAGGATATGTTATTTGGGATCAAGACTGGCCCACAAGAATGCCTGGACTTAGTTTTTCAGTGACAACTCGTACCTGTTGCATTACTTGTATCACAGTCTCCCTATGACTCAATTTCCCATCTTTAGTAATGACATTTGACCAACTTCATGGAGATCTCTTGAAATCTGGAGTTGAAATGCTAAACACTGTCATTATTGAGGAGCACAAGCTAACCATAATTTCTCTAATTGAAATTATAAAGATAATTTAGTATAAAGATATTTCTTTTTCACGTAAGACAAAAGAGGGTGGAACGTCATAATTTTTTTCTCACTAGCATTTAACAGGTTATTCTAGGGACCTGGGGCACTGGGTGGGAAACCGAAAAAAGAAAATGTCAGTTTTTACATACAGAATTCCCCAAGTCAAAACTGATTCAGATGTCTTATACTCATGTCCCCAGGTGAGAGGAGATTTTCTCCACCAAAGTGTCAAAAGCACTGAAAAGAGCTAATTTTACTTGGTTTGCTTTATGTGTGAAATAAAATGTTCCACATCACCCTGTTTAACAGTACTGAGACAATGCCCATCTGTTCTAGCAATGGGGATCTCTCTAATGGAATGTCTCCCCTCTATTCTACATACATAAACATCGTGTGGAAATTGAATTCTTATTGTAACTGGTGAACAATAGGATTTTAAAAGGTCTGAGGGTAAGATTAACATTTTGTTACAATAGTAAAGTTTGATTTAAACAATTCTGATTTCTTGAGAGGGTTCTTGATATAATGTCTGTTTTACAGGTGATACAAGCCCTGACTGAGACTGTTAAAAAGTTGTTATCACTCAAACATTACTTTCTAATTAGCCAACATGAACAATTAGGAAATGCTTCAGGTAACTTTAATCTCTCTGCCTGGCTACACATTGTTCTTTTTTTATGTCAACAAGTACATGCTGATATTTTAAAACAGATCTCTGTATGCTAATTTTCCTATTTCCCCATCTAAAAGACTATAGCTTCCTGACTGTTAATTCCAGTTGACAGTGAATGGTTTTGTTTCTTATTCACCTCAAAATAATGTATTGTTGTGAAGTGATTTATAATAAACAGTATCTAGGAAAAAACTATGATGCTGATCAGTTTTGACAACTAAAAATGCATTATTAATGGAATAATAACATTGGAAGCATCTTGAAAACAAGCTGATTGTGAGGAGTTTATTTTTCTGTTCAGACGTAGATTCATTCTTCTAGTTCAGAGATACTTCTGGGTGGACAGGTCATTACAGAGAAGAATGCCAAAATTATTGCATGTTAGAAAGTCTTGTGATGCTGCCTGTCAAATATAGAATGATAGGTACACTTAAAATAAAGTCAGATACATTATGCCCATTAAAATCCACTTTTACAATATCTGGTTTGACATATAGAATAGATATTTTAAGTGGGTATATATGTCAGAAAGTGAAATTGCCTTAACTGCTTGATTTTACTTAATGGCTGTTGATGAAAGATACCATTTCTTTTCCTCTATGCACAGTCATATATGAATATAAATACTGGAACAAATATTTGAATAACAATGCAGCTCAGTGTATCTCTCTGGCATTTTTCCTATTGAAGTAAACGTAAAGCTAAACCTTGAAGTGCAACTACATGTGAATTCATCCTCTGCAGTTTTAACAGAGGACAAGTAGAAATATAAATTTGCAATATGCTTACTCATACATTTAAGATACAGTATCCCTGATATGATTTGCATGCACAGCACAGTATTTTAAACTCATATTTTAAGTCAGGTTGAATTCTAAGCTACTGTTCTTATGTAATTCACTAAAAATATTTATGCCAATAGCCAAATTATGATGTCTTAACAGACGTTCTCTAGGAAGACCAGTTTACCATCGTTATTGGATTTTATATTAATTATAGTATGTACTTTATTGAATTTGCTGAAGTGCTTTGCTGGATATTCTCCAAACACTAGCAGCCAAATGAAATTATATAAAAAGGGTCAGCTATATTTAAGGGTATGTGAAAGTGCTTTAGAGACTGGTTTTAATTAAAGAGGTTGTAAACCAACACACAGAGTGCAAATGTCACTGCACACCTATGCTTTCCTTAACTTACATAATTGGAAGGAATTTATCAAGAATGACTCAGTGAAATTTGAAAGCTTGATAAAGGATATGCCAAAAATCTTTAATAAACATTTTTGCAATTTTAAGGAATAGTCATGTCTGTCATATTCATCACAAAACACCGTGCATAAAATGCTTCTCTAAATGCACTTAACATTGCTTGGATGAGAACGAACAACATTGATAGCTTAAAAGTGTAGTTGAGAAAGATAAGCAAGCAAACTTTACCCTCTTTCCCCAGGGGTCTTAGGCCTAACTTCTTTATATACTTTTATAAGTAAGTATGTGTTTATAAGGAAAAGAATTGGTAGTCTACATGCTAGCATTATTGCTGCTTTATCCAACATCTTGGACTGCTGAGGTATGAAGCTGCTCTGAACCAACAGTAGGACAGTCAATGGAGACGTCAGATTGCCAGGAGAGACAGATTTAAAGATGGGGAATCCTAGCAGTAAAATAACATGTAAACTTCAGATTTGGGAGCTAATTTGCACAAATTTTCAGGGAAAGACTACTTGAACTAAACCTACCAGGGTCTCTTTATCACTGGCTTATTCCAAAGGCAAATTCCTGTTTTTTCTCATTTTATATATAAGTAAGTTAGAAAGGGAATGTTTAGCCCTTTTCTGCTGCAGTCTTATAGGATCACTAAAGCTGCATGGTCTACTTCAAAGCAGTTACTGTTTTAACGATTTCATTTAAAACTAACAAAGTGCATAAAACACTAAAGTAGTCTGTAGAAGAAGAAAAAAAAAGAATTACTGTGCAAAAAAGTCAGTTCCAGGTATATTCCAGTTCATTTTTATTTTTCACATAGTTTTTGGGTGTATTTTCCTAAAAAGGAATTCATCCATAATCTCTTTTAAATAATGGATTTAATCATGAAATATCATAAACTGATTTTTTCCTCAGCCAAAATAAAATCAAGGTCTTTTGTGTTTCTGTGTTATGGCAAGGCAAGAAAATCACATTTAGCTTGGTGTGTTCTCACACCATACCAGCAAAGCTTGGAGAAAGAATATTCTGCAGATATTGATAGACACATTCAGAAAATTAACATCCACAGTTGTGACTACAAATATCTGAAGGTGGCTTACATTTTCAGCCAGTTGAGGAGTAAAATAAAAAAACGATGACGTCTATCTACGGTAGAAACAGAAGGTTTAGGTCCATACATGAAATAAAATATGCTTACTTAGGTGATGACAAATAATTAAAAATGCGGATGCAGTGATTTGTTAGAGGAAGAGTTCTGACAACAATGTTGCAATTAAAAAATGTGGTTATTTAATATTTTGAAAGGTGCATTTATTGTTGAAATTCTGCTCGCAGAACAGATGAATGGTATCATTTTTTAGGAAACACTTAACACATAGAATGCAGTTACAGAAGAGATGGCAAGAAGATCACTCATCATCTACACTTATCCTTCTGTACTTAAAGGACATTTCAATAAATATTTAACTTATATTCCTTTTTAAAAGTTAATATTTAAAATATTAAAATATTAAATTAAAATATTAAAATATAAATTATTAAATAATATTAAATTATTAAATTATATATATATATATATAATTAAATAAATAATAAAATATTAAAATATAAATATAAATATAATTAAAATATAAAAATTAAAATATTATTAAAATATTTAAAAGTTAAATGAATGGTATCATTTTTTAGGAAACACTTAACACATAGAATGCAGTTACAGAAGAGATGGCAAGAAGATCACTCATCATCTACACTTATCCTTCTGTACTTAAAGGACATTTCAATAAATATTTAACTTATATTCCTTTTTAAAAGTTAATATCCATTCTATCACCAAGATGAGCCAGGGCAAAATTTCAGGAACTTTCATGAATACACACCTGTAGAAAATGGAAAAACAAGCCTGAACATGTGCAGGTCAGGTTATTGTATGTTCAACTACCAATTTACATGCACAATTACCCAATTTGTATGTGCCAATCCTGGTCTGCAGACAAACGGGCAAGACTATTGAAGTGATCCCTTGGGCTGAAAATTTGGCCCTAAATGAATACATGGTGAATAATAAGCTCTACAAAGAATTTATATTTCTTTAACCGATAATGAACAATAAATAATGACAAACTTCATTTTATGTTCCTTTTATTTGAAAAAGACTAACAATCCAGTTCAATTTTGTCATTTGAATAATGTTAAATACTCAATGAATTTGATCACTTTATGACCATACCTAATGTCAAACAGGCATAAGCATCATTAAGGAACAAAGGTACAAGTCTACAGATGTGAATTCTATTTTTGGCTCTACACAGGCTTGTGTGTGACCTGGGCTGAATTCAACTAGGATCAGATTTGTAAGGAGTGAATATAAATATCTCTGTTATACCATTTCTTAACTTGATTAGTGATACTACTATTTTGTAATTTCACAGGGTCACTACTTAATTTCATTAGGGAGTGTTTCCAAAGTATTTTGACTTTTGCAGTTGAATTTTTTTTTAAATCTGAATTTGAAAATGAAAAACACAGCAAAAAAACAAACTATATGACATTAAAATATTACAACAAATCTAAAATATTTATGAAAGAGGCTTCTGTAACTTTTGCCAAAAGTAATATAAAAACTTCTTTCTTGTAGGGTCTTTAAAATAAAGGCTTTCTTGTTATGTTAGTGGGGTATGTTGCAAAATTCACTTGCCAGCTCATCACCTCTTGCTTAAGAAGACATCATAAACAAGGCTTTCTCTGCAAGTTGTGTACCTCCTTATCCTCTCTGTCACCATGTTTTCTCTTGCCGTATGCAATGCATATGCATATCCATACTAAAATATGTTAATATATATTGAGATTTCATTAAGAAAAATATGTTGAGAAAACATAAATATTTAACTGATATTGGGAAAAGAAAACTTTGCATATGTGGCTTTAATTCTGCCCCATTTTTTCAATGAATTATGAGAGACTAATTTCAAGGTCGTCTTGTATTTCTCAAGAATGAAATATAAAACCATGTGCTTTTTTTCTGCTGAGGCAAATATAGAGTATCATGCAGTACTTAATACAGACAAGCAACCATTTAAATTGTAGTTTTCAAAATATGCCAAAGGTTAAAGACAAAGGTGCAGAAACAGGGTATTTGCTGGACTAATTTATCGATTTCTCCAATAAGATAGAAGTCATCTCCCCAACTTAGTCTAAGGGACTCAGCACTGGTTGTTGTCAAAAGTTATGTGACGTTAGCCTAAATTATTAGAAGACTCTTCTGGTAAAAAGCCTCTTGATAAACACTGGTGGTTTTGATTCTTCCCTAGGTGTTTCATACACCCCGGACAGTGTAAAATAAATAAAAATCTGCTCTGCGTTACTCATGAGCAAGTAGATTCAATATAACCAGCTGTCTATTGAACTAATTTACTCTTTATTTCTAAAACAGCTGGGGTGGGGGAACAAGGTTGAGGATCTTTAAATTATAATGGGGGCTCAACCAACTAGCCATGTTCAGCTAGTCACACAGGTGCTGCCCAACTCCCCCTTCCTAGAAGAGACCGGGACTGAATGTGGATGAACCATCATGAAAAGAAAAAGCAGTTGAGAATGAAAAAGACAAAAAAGAAATAAAGACAGTACACTTCAGTCACAGAAAACATTGCATAAAGTACATGAAGTTATATGCAGCATTCATGCACCTGTACCTAAGCTGCACATGTGAAAATGATCGCTCTGTGATGAATTTAATGTACTTTCCATATCTGAGTGCTACTTTTGCCCTCTTCCACTAATCCATGTCTCCAAGGATTTATTCTTACATCTCAAGCCTTAGTGGAGCCTCTAACAGCTACCATCTTTTACTTTCAACCTGTTACACAGATGGTCCCTCCATGCCTTTAAATCTGACATTTCCTTCCAGTATCATACTGGTCTGAAGTCCACCCTGGGCAAGGTTTAAACCATGACCCAGTAGAAGTTTTCCTGTGCATGTACACAGCACAGTTTTAAAATCTGATGTCACACAGCTCTTCCAGGGTTACAAACAAGAGCCTTTTACAAGTGGCGAGAGAACATTTCTACCTTCCTACAGGAAATTGGCACTCACTTCGTGTTCTGGAAGGATCCAACGAAGGAGACAATATCGCGATGCTGCTCTTAGGTAGCGAAAAGTTTTGGGAGGTGAATCAGTGCACGTGTGTGAGAGAAAAAGAAAGAAAGAGAAAGAGAGGGTGGAATGCCAGCAAGTGTGATATGTAAGTATGTGAGAAAGGTAAAGGTAATGCTGAAGTCAGTGTTTTCTAAACTTGTCTATGTAAGGCGTGGAGTATTTCAGAGATAAGACCAGTTCAGTGTGGTTGATCAGATAAATGTTGCAATTGACCTAGTTTGAGGAAAGATGAATTGTCAGGCAATTCCTAACTCCATTAATGGGTTAATAATTTTAGTATGCTATTCTTTTTTGAAAAGGCTTATTTAAATGTTTATCAGTTGTGCAAAGTGGAGCAGCACTGGAGATTCGCAAGGGAGAACTGATCATTGCCTATGCATGGAAGCGTTGTAGGAAGATTAAAATAACATTGAGTATATTCTGTAAATGAAGGAGAGAACTAAAAGAAGCCTCCAGAGTCCATTATAAATTTTAATAATACATCAAGGTAATGTAACTGAATAACCGATCTCTGAGGGAAGAAACACAACATTTGGCTAATATTACAATTTAAATTATGAAAACAAAAAGAGCTTTTAGTTAATCTTGTCTTTCTGCTTTTATTCTTGAGGCTCTTTTTTATTTTCCCTGAATCCAAAACACCATGTAAACAAATAAAAGTACGGGAGAAAATAAACAGTTTGGCATCTCAGTAGATTAATTAATGCGCTTCAGCCTTGGCACCAGTAGGCGAAAATTATGTGCATAAATAATATCACTAATTAAAAAGATGCAGATTAACATGCAAATAATGTTAATGAGGATCTGCAATTCCAGAGTGGATTCGCATAACATCAACAATTTAATGGGTTGGAAGGCTTGTGTTTGCATTACATTAATAAATTTCAAAGACCTTGCATAAAAAAGTTCTGTTGGAGCCTCTGTTTCCCACTTGTGAGTTGTAAATTCTGTGGGCAGTAGCAAACGCTCATCGGCAGATGCCAAAGTCATTATCTCAAAGACTGTTGAGATGGTGCCATGTGCCAGTGTGACCAGCTGTTGGGAACTGGGCAGTAGGCACTGCACTGTGCCAATTATTCATATTATTTGGGTAGTCTTGATATTTATTTAAACTGATTAATATTTTGTGCTCTGCATCTTGATCTGGAGGGAAATCATTTTAAGCAAGCAAAGTTTTAAAAAAAATCTTATTAGCCTTTGATGTGTCATGGATGGTTGAATGCATAATGGAATTGATTAAGCAGACATAATTTCTAACCATAGGCAAAAACAATATAAGATGTCTTTAATGATGTCATATAATGTTGAGATAAAATATCACAGGATCAAACTCCAAATGAATCGTAATAACCCAGATTTTATGGAAAAATGAGAACTGTTACACTGCAGTATCTTTTTTCGCTCTTGAATTGGGGAATGCTCCTCTGAGGACCCTTCTTACAGAAAGAGCAAAGGTTAAGAAAGATTAAAGCAAACTCATTTTTAAATGCCATGTAACTCTTCGTTAATTTTCTTTCCTATTCTATGATAATCGTTATCCTTTCCGCACCCAGCCATGCCACTGTGGCTTTGAGACACCATGACACATGGACAAAGTAATTTCCTGAAGATGGACTTTTATAATGTGCTAGAATTGTCCACCTGTGTAAGCTTTGTCTGAATGATTGAGGAATCAGGGTTCCCTCGTGTGTACAAATAAGGTTATTAGCTGCACAAAGTGATAGAAACAAGGAGCAAAACTTCTACCAACTCAAAATGTTTCTTTACACACCTAAGACTTAACGAATAAAGACAAAAAGTATAATTTTGTATTTATACCTCTTCTGCCTCTCCAAGTCCCATCTAGACCTTAAAATTATTGTCAGTCATGAAAGCTTTGCAAAGTGATTTAAAGGTGAAGAAAGTCTGAACAAGCACTTTGCAAGAGAAAAAAAGTTGTAAGGTAAGGCAAGAACTGTATCTCCACCACAGCCACACAAATTAATTTCTAAATTAAAATAAATAAATAATTAAAAAAAGAAATATAAAAAAGGTTTACATTGCCTTGCCTGATCATGTTATGTATCAAATTTTTGTTCTATGAACATCTCTTCCCTTGCAGCCCTCACTCTTGCAACAGCCTCAGCTCCTGCTTTCCCCATGTTTAATGGCACCATCGGTGGATAAGAACTTCATGCATACTGAGTGGTAGGTGGCCAGGCTGGTGAGCACATAATGGCTGAAGTTTCCCCCTACCAACACTCTGTTCAGAGCTCTTTGCTATGTGGACATCGATTTTCATGAAGCATATGGACATATTCAAAATAATATTTGAAATTCTCTTTTTAGCATGGCTGACATGATTGGCAAAAGTGTTGCAGAGTCATTGGAGATAGAGGCAGATTCACAGCTGAAAAAGTAAAAGTGTGACTGAGTAATCATTATTTCTTTAGGAAAGCAGATTAGAAGTGTGATCGTACTTTATAGTGAGTGTTATAACTAAGGTACAATTATTTTGGGTTACTGTGCATTTATACTGCAGTGTTCTTCTGGATACCTGTAGTTACTACTAATTTCAATATATAATAAAAATAGTGATGTAAATGTAATTTACTAAATATAGCAGGATTCTAACTGCATATCTATTAAAGAGAAAAAGGGTAATAAGTATATGAATTAATGTTAATTATATGTTGATAAGAACTATCACAACAGAAGTACATTACAAATTATAGTTAATTACATAAATTACAGCACTGTGAGACTACATCAGTATTTCTAACCCTCAAGCACAAATTTTAACATCTAGCACTTCTGCATGCACTGTAAAAATAGTGGATCCAAATACATTTTATGTATTTGAAGATGTTTCATAGGTACATTGTAAATACAAGGTATTTAGCTTTCAGAATAATCGTGGAAAAAGGGAGTATTTTTCAAATACAAGTTAGCATATGGAAAACTTAGTCATGTGTGTTCACACACAGACAAAAGGATCTGTCCTCATTGTAGGTTTAAATCTTTATTATAAAATTATAAAGTATCACTATTTTTTCTGTTGATATTGTATGGGTGAACATTAGTTTTTGGAAGATTTGCTGTACGTACTTGATTAAGAAATAAGTATAATGCTCAACATTAACCAGTATTTATCCAAACTGATATACACATTTCAAATAAGATATTGTCAGAAAGATTGTCAAACTGTGACGTACTATGGCTAGAGACTAACCAAATATAACTAGATCTAAAACTCTCAGAAAGGCTGCGCAGTATCTTGATCCTGCTTTCACAACACACACATACTTGAGCATGAAAGTGAACAATTCAACATGATTATTTAACAAAAGATCTTTGAAGAGTTTAGTTTACTTTCCAGGGAAAAGGGAAAAGCCACTACTTTCAAAGCTTGAAAAGTTGTGAAATGGAGCAGTTTATACTTTGGCTTTGTTTGATAATGACATAAGAAAATAAAAATAATAAAGAATAATTATCGGTGTCTTCCTTGTCTTCCAAGCTCATTTGGTATAACAGTAACACATTGGGTACTAATGTGTATTGCTGCTTCCCAAACAATCTCTCTCACCTAATTCCTTTCGTCAGAAACTAGAGTTAACATACTGACTCCTGCAACTTTGATGCAAACAAGCAAATAAGAGCAAGTCCCAGTAATGTTTCTTTAATTTGAGGTGCTGTCTTTCTTTCCTCTTTACTACTGCTGTCAGTGGAACAAGTACAGCTTTGTCAACCACTCGATTGCTTAGGAAATACACCTCAATCCTTAGTTACAAAGACTAAGCATAAAAGTGTGAATAAGGCTTGGTCTTCATGAAGTATTTGTCCATTGGTCTTCCTGTTGAGACTGCCCCAGGGTGCTACCAGGTGTCAGTTAGAGCAGCAGCTGCTTTAAAGTCTTTTCATGTTATAGGATGTGTATGCTGCACCCTAATGTGGCACACTGACCTGGTCTTTGGCTGCTGGAAATTTTGGAACCTCTGATGGAACAACTTTTTTTCTTCTTTTGTGTCTGCTCAGCTACACAAATGTCACTTTAAATATCCTACATGTATTCATAAATGTATAGTCAAGGAAATAAACACTACTGCTTTTATTGAAAGAATAACAGAGCTGCAAAGACAAGGTCAGATGTCAGGAAATGGTAAAATACAAATTAAGTGAAACCTTATCTCTACCTTCTCTACTATGATATTTTCATTATTTCTGTTCTGTAATTAAAAGACTTACATATCAGTACAGTATTGGTACAAATAGAATGCTTGTAGTTTGCAGTGAAAAGTGGAGCTTTAATTGGGCGTAATTCTGAGAATAACAGTCTTCACTATAGGCAAACTAATTGTAGACACATAGAATGAACATTCCATCCAGTCTTCCATTTTTTTAATGTGTAGAATACAGTTAATTAAGAGTTCATAGTTTCATAGTAGGTGATCATCTTAGCAAGGGTAACATAAGCAACAGGAATAAATCCATAAAACATTAAATATTTATCCCTAAAAAATGAACCCTCCTTATGTATATAGATTAGAGTCTCTGTTCAAGCCATGTCTGACATATAACACAGGAATAGATAAAGAGGTAGGTCTAAACAATTTTTCTCATGACCTTGCGGCAGAGTTGGTTCAAATATGACTAAAATATGAAACAAGTCATCCAAATAGCTGCTTGAATTTATCTAGGTAGGACTGACTTCCTAGTGTCCGCTCTATTAGCCAAGGACTGCAACATTTTGATCTTATCGCTCTCTACAGCTTTCTGAAAGGAAGTTGTAGCGATGTGGGGCTCAGTCTCTTCTCCCAGGTAACAAGTGATAGGATAAAAGGAAATGACATCAAGTTGCACCAGGGGAGGTTTAAATTGGATATTAGGAAAAATATTTTCACGGAAAGGGTTGTCAAGCCCTGGAACAGGCTGCCCAGGGAAGTGGTTGAGTCACCATCCCTGGACGTATTTAAAAGATGGGTAGATGTGGAGCTTAGGGACATGGTTCAGTGGTGGACTTGGCAGTGCTAGGTTAACGGTTGGACTCAATGGTCTTAAAGGTCTTTTCCAACCTAAATGATTCTATGATTGTATGATTTGATGATTTTGGATTTCCGTACTTATTCTTCTTCCTGTTCTACACAAGTACTCAGAACAGCGGTTGAAGAAATACAGAAGGTTCTTACAGTACTGAGTAAAACTCAGTATTTATAAATGTAAAGTAATGTAGATGGATGAAAATGTTATTTTATTTATACCTACATTCTGCCAGGCTTTAAGTCAGCTATTGCCACTCTGGAAAGCAGCATACAGATCAGTCTCTAAAACCACAATCTAAGCATTCATCATCAGTTAAAAAGGAAAATGGAATTATTAGGAAAGAAAGTGAAAACAAAAATATCGTAATCATAACACCAAATAAATGCATTCTGTTGTCGTGCCTTGAATACTTCACATAGCTCCAGTCATCCAGTTTCAAAATAACGATATATGAACTAGAGAAGCTACAGAGGAGGCAAAAGTCCCATAAATCCTATAAAATGAGAAACAAAATAGAATAGAGTAGAGATAAGATGGCTAAATTGAGATGTGAGAATTTTATAATCCTGAAAGCCATGAATGGGATGAATAAGTTATTCCCTACTTCTGATAAGCACAAGACATAGCCATCACAGAGTTGACAGTGAAATTAACAGACAATAAAGCAAAGAAAGGTTTTTTACACCACATGTAATGAAACAGGGGAATTTCTCATCACAGGAGGCCAAAAGTATAAACGGCTTCTGAAAGGCTGGCCACACTGTTAAAGGACAGATCCACCTCAACTGCAAAGCCTGACAGCCTAGATAGAAACTCCAGCTCTAAATAATCATCACTTAAGCAATTTTTCTCAGTTGGAAGGTATGCCAGGGGAATTGGATATATTTGCCTGGTATCTTATGATCTTTATGTGCTACTGACCACTCTTCAAGGCAAACGTAGGACAAAAAATATCTTTGGTCTAGGCAATTTGGCTGCTTTTCATTCCCAACATTAACCTCAAGTGGGTATGCTTTAGTATATGAGTAATCTACCCCTGAAGTCTTTCAAGAGTTGCCCACAGTTTCTTGAACAACATGGGAATCAAATTTCTGTCATATCTATAAGTAAGCATTCTAGCTTTGCCATACACAAATACCAGCTTCTTTAAGACATGCATTCTACTTAAATCCCATGTTTTTCCTATTAATGAAGACTAAACTTTGGCTCTGAATCACTACTATGACTTCTGTAATTCCTTTATATCTTCACTTGTGCAAAAATTGGAATAGTACAACAGCAAGTCAGTCCCAGAATTTCAGAAGCTCTGAAAGAATCTATAGTGGTGTGCATATTCTTCATAGAATAATACATATCACAAACTAATGCAAGATCTGTGAATTAATTAGAACAGCAATGACCACTGCACCAAACTTCTGAACTTCAGTTTGCTTGCCAAGTTTGGAAAAGTATTCCTATTTATATAAGCCTAATAATTTAGAACTGATTGCCATCTTCAGAAAACAATCTTAGGAGTGCCTAGTAGATTTTAGTAGCTTCTTGGGAACAAAGTTGAATAAGTCAATAAGGAACCATGAGACTGATGAAGGAAAAAGTTGGAGCAGCCGAGAGGGAATAGCACCATCAATAGATCTTCGATATATTTAGGCCACATTTTCTGTCTTTTGGGTATATTCCTCCCATATTCTGTTGCCAAAAATCTAAATGACTTCTATTTCAGTATTTTTTTTTTTTATTTGTGAGCCTGTACAGAATGACACATTAGATTGAAGAGGACATTTCCTAACTGACAATTCATTCTGAGTACAAACCAGCTGCAAATGAACGGGGAGCAGAGATACTCATGGGCTTTTTAAATCAGAAATCAGAGCAAACAGATCAGGAGAGTTTTGTTTGTTGTTTGTATTTTAGGAAAGCACTGGGTTTGATTTAGGAGGCTTTGATCTAGGCCCATTATCTAAGCTGTAATTCTGGCTAGAATAGAAATTCCAAGGTATATCCCCTAGAACAGATTTTGAGGTGGAAATACTGTGAGAACTTTTCTGCAGTTTGTCTACCTATGCCTACCCTACCCAAGAGCTGGAAAACCATAGTCTGAGTAGTTTAGATAATGATTGAATATATGTGAGACGAGTTTGAAATTTCCTGTTTAAAGGAAAAAAAAACCAAACTCAGACAGCTTTTTCTCCTTGATCTGATTGTTGCTCTTTGTTTTCTCACCTTTTGCACATGATGAACATGTGTTTTAGCGCCCTTTTTTTTGTAGATTTTTATCAGAAAACTCGCTGTAAATTATTTCCTCAGTAGCCCCCAATAGTAAAAATGGTCCTAATAGCAAGGTCTAAATCCTACACAGGTATGTTGAAAACTGATTAACTATTTTCTTGCAAAGCAAAGACTGGCTTCCTGCTTCTTTGCCACTCAGTTCTGCTGTGAGAAAGCTAAACGATGCTGAGGGCAACACAAGCACCTTCTTAAGCAAGAGGGTCAAACCCTGTGTGTCCCAAGCTCACAGCATCAATTTAGGGACCATCCTGTCCCTGGAGTTTTAGGCACCAGGACTTGATGAGAACCTTACTGCATTCACAGAGGCTAGGCATCTTGAGGGAAGAGAAGAGAAGATGGGAAACAGAGGGGAAATTTATGGAGTAATGAGCAACACCAATCATAACAGAACAGACTCCCCCTTTCCTTGTCTCTCTTTTCAGTGTGCGTTGGTTTGTGTGCAAAATGCAGGGACTCATACTGGGAAGAAGCCAGGTCACAGAGAGATCTAGAATAATTTTTCTAAAGTCTCTTTCACTTGTTCCTGAAGTTTGGAAAGCCCATGGGATGTCTCATGTCTAGGGGACTCATAAATGCTACCTCTCTAAAGCTATGTGACTACAACTTTGGGAAGTCATCAGTGGTCCATGATGTACTATGTGAGACTGGCTCAGGCTACATGAGGGCAGGGACTTTTCTGAGGACTAGCATTTGATGTTCACCAATATTACATCTTCTAAGAGCTAGAATCCCACTACGCAGAATTTAAAAGAGTTCATATTTGCTCTTATCTAAGTAGTCGATAAGTAGAATGCATAAAATACTACATATTCTCATGTGAAATTTCACAAATCCCATCGTAAATCACATCACAGACAGTACGGATTAATACCACTACTTTAAATATAATGGAGATTTCGTTGCTTCCACAGCCCCATACTCTGTACTGATAAGAAACTTGGCTGATTTTTTTCCTTTCCAACCATTTCCAATATCACACTAAATGATGCTGCTTACATCCCTACACAGAAAGGTGTCATGACCAAATATGTGGGAAAAAAAACCCAAAACCCAAATAATCATAATTAAGAAATGCTGTAATTTAGGCTCCTCAATAGTAGAGTGATGAAATAAGCTCTGGAGAGAAAGAACAAGAAGTTTAATTTTATGATAGTGACATATCATCACTAGTTGTCATGTGGGAGAAAACTGTTTTAGTTGAATAAAACATACGGTTATTGCTTATTATGGAAAAGCAATAGAGGCACTGTGTTAATATTGTTATAGCAAGTTCATATCAACATGAGGTTTAAATACTTATTTCTTTTAGATATCCTTGAAATGGCAATAAACAAAATGCAAATGTTAAATGCTATTTGAATGTGTTTATGGGAGCTCTTTGAAAAATAAATTATTACAGAAAGAATAACAGATTGCTTAAAAATTTCCTGGTTGTTAAGTGCCTGGTGTTTTTTGTGTGCTGATTTCTAGACTTTAGTTATACATCCATGGCGTGAGATCGTTTGAAAGTGTTTTAGCCATGGTGGAAACTATGCATTTAGAGATGAACACATTAAATTTGATGACACATTTGCTGTAGAATGAATACTGTCTTTCATTTCATGGTGAAAAAGAAAGGAAGGATCCAGACACTCTTACCAAATACCTGTGTAGCCCTGGGAAATGTTAAACTCAGGAGTTCAAACATTACTTCTTTTAACTGCAATTCCCATGCAATTCATTGCCCTTCTTATTGACTTAGGCCTTGTGCCCTAAAGTAGATGACATTTAGGAAAGAGCTTTCCTCTTCCCTCCATTAAAAAAAAACAACAAACAAAATCATATTAGCTGACATCTCATGGAAGTCCAGTGTAAGACCCAACTTTCTACCATGATATCATTCCCAGTCATAGTCACCATGAGAGACTGACATACAGAGCCAGGAAACCAGCTTTTATTGTTCTCCCTCTAACAAGATCAAGAAGTAAAATCCAAGATTTCTCTTTAAACACTCTCTACAGTGTGATTTGGTTCTCCAGAAGTTATTTTCCTTTTCCATTTCTCAATGGGTAACAGAAGGCAATACATATCTCAGCTACACCACATATGCATCCTAATGCAGATTTCTTTGTACTAATCTTAGCACACTAAACCCAGGAACTTTCCAAAGACATGAAGTGTTTGTCAGTCATATACATTGATCTGCAGATAATAAAAATAAAAATAAGTAAGATCACTCTCAAGGAAATGATGACTTTAGCTCTGTCTGTTTGCACTTAGGGTTTTAACACAGAAGATTTCCACCTGTTAAAAGTTCATATTGATTTTGCATGTGCACATATATTGGTATGTATATGTATATCTTATGTGTATATGTATATCTTATACAAAGATATACATATAGTAGTTCAACTAGTAGCAAGAGCTGACCAGATGAATCAAAGAAAGCCATTTTAAGATTTTGAGATGTATTTTTGGGCCATACTGGGTTTTTAACATTTAAAAAAATACATTATTAATTTACAGATAATAGTCCAAGCTCTTGGATTTAGGAGGGATACAGGAGCAGCATGAAATGTGGAAAATTTTTGAAGTTAAATTTAATTTAGGGACTGGAACCTTTTTCTTTTTTTTCTTACTCTCTAGCTCAGTGCCTGTATCACTAACTGTTCTCACTCCCTTTTGCTTAATAAGGATTTTTTTGAAGTGGTTACATTTTTGCTTCAATGATATTTCAGAAAAATATGCTGATGAACTACTTTACTACTGAAATAACAGTTTTAGAAAGAAAGGAAATCCCCTTCCTCCTTTTTCTTAAATTATGGGTTTATCTTACATCTATATCACAACTTCTTTGGTTTTGTTTCCATACAGTTTGATGGGTTTCATGCATGATTTATTGACAGATGTTGGTACCTCCTGTACAAAGTGGACAGTGCTGGGACACACTGCAACTTCTGAACTGGAAGCTGCATGTGCATTTCCTGTTCATTTCTGTTTATAACAATGTTATACATTCGTGCTATAAATATATATTACATTACTGATGATGTTCTTAAATATTACATCCCAGGCAAACACTCTGAACTACTCTCTATAAATTCCTAACATGAGAAATCAGCCATGTGTGAACAAAATAGCAAAATATGATTTCCTTGAGCTTGAAAAAATCTTCGTAGGATAGATATGACTCTGCCATTCATTTCATTTTTAATTCTGAAAAAATGACTTTTGATTGCTGTCAAATAGCAATATGCTTGACATTCAGCCTGTTCAGATGAACTCTTAATAGGATGGCGTGATTATTTTTCATTAATATTATCTAAGTCTGTTGGATATCTCCTAGGATACAAAAACGTGGAACTTAGCAAAAGAGTTATTTTTTATCACTTGCTTTTGTAGGTAATAGAGTTTAACCTCTCACCATCTTAAAATGTCTTTATCTGTTTTTCTTTATCCTTCCTGGTAACCACAATCTTTATCTTCTCATTTGAGTCACCCAAAATTTGTACAATGTTAAGTTTCAGTCTGCAGTCTTATTATGATAGCAAACTCTGCACATCCTGTGCTTTCACATTCTTCCAAAGCATACTATTAAAAAGTTTATAAGTGAGTAAGTAAGTAAGTAAATAAATAAAGGTGATTATAACAAAAGTTACAATGCCTTTAGAAACCAGGTGTCTCTCAGGATAAAAAACTTTTTATTCAATATCACCCTCATTTGCATTCATAACAAAAGAAAGTAAGCAATTCTTGCTATTGCCTGCAATTAGCGTGACCTAACCCATAGATAAATACCTACTATGTAAGATTTTGTATAAAGTATAGCCAGTATGCTTTATTATATAAAATTAAAGAATGTTGTAAATACATTAAAAATCTCACAAAGTCAATGTCAACTACTGAAAATACTTGAAAAATAATGCGAGATCTTGTTACCTCACAAGTTCACGATTCTTTATAGTTTCTCCAATATGTTTAATATAATGTAATAATGTAAAACCAAAAGCACTCAAAAGTGCTCTCTTGGGACTCATTCCAAGCCCTTTTTCTTTTTCCTTTTTCATCATTCAGTCTTTCTGAAGCCCCTGGGACAACCACTTTAAAACAATCTGTGGTGGTGTGATTTATATTTATATATCTAATGAAGCCTATTTTATAATAATTATTCTGATTTAATTTAAATAACTCCCTATCTGTTATCCTGCTAGGGATGGTCAAGGGAAATTGCTGTATACTTTACTATTAATTGTAAATCTGTGGTCAGTTAAAACACACAATAATATGTCCTGGCAACAGCAGGTTTTTCTCATTTGAATCCATAGTCTTCTCTCAGTATATTTTGTCACTTCTTCCACACAGTGATAAATAAATAAACTCTGTTTAAGTACAGTTCAAAACCATAAAGGGTTACATTTGCAAGTGATGGAAGCAAGAAACATTTGCAGTGGTCAAAACTGTATGCAAAAGGATGTCAAAAGGAAGTCTGGCTAGGAAAAATATAACACTAGCAAGGTTTAATTAGGCAACAGAATACAGAAAAGTTTTTTTTAATAATTATTCACAGAGAGAAGAAAATAGAAATGCTTTAGTTAGAGCCAGCCACAAAAAAATGGGAAAGAGTGAGATTTTAAAAGTTCCTTAACCAATTTTCTTGGCTTATGCTAATTTAACTGGCACTGTATCACAATGTGATTTTGGCGAGCCAGATATTGCTGGGTATTAGTACATCCACAGATACATACATATGAGTAAGACCACTCCATGTTCCACAGATTAGTCACTGCTAGGAGGATAAAACATGTGTTCTATTAGGCATTATAAATGCTAGAAAAGACAATAAAGAATCCAGAAGAAAAAATTATTTCAACTGTGTGAAGGAAAGGTATCATGGGATGCATCATAAACCAAGCAGCGCTCCTTTGTCCATGCCAAAGGATTTGCAGTTCTTTCATTAAAATTAAACTATTGCTTTGCTGTTGCTTCACAATACGTGTCACAAGTTTGGCATTGAGCAATTTAATAAATAAACCAAAAAGATGTGTTAGAAATTACAAACATACATTAATAGGAATGGAAATCCTGAAAACACTTGAATAATAGTATCTTCAGTCTTCATTTGTTGTTTAAGATTATCTGTTATTATTACTCCCTGAATGTCAGTACTACACCGTCTAAGGAATTACTACATTTAAATGTCTTTACTACAATAACTACAATACTACAAGAGAAATTGGAAAAGCTAATAGATCAAGAAGGTTCTTTAAATGCACCCTAATTCGGGCTTGTTAAAAATATAATCACAGAATGGCTCTGTTCTGAAATACAGGGTTCTGTGGACAAATTTTCCAATAAAGATGAAACTAAAAATGTGAAGCTTAGCTATTTTCTTAGTGAAATTTTTTTTATATACACTAATAAATAAACACACACCGTTTCATGTGCTCCTTACTGTAAAGTCAAAAGAAAAAGAAAAACCCTTCCAGTGGTTCAAAAACTTGTTTTCTGTGGAACTGTTTTGACTGACCAAATTTAGCACTGATGGGAAAGCAGGAGGCTGGCATGGCTTTTATGAACTTAATGTGCAAGTGTGAAGTCATCATGGAATTAAATTATGTGCAAATGAAAGCCATGCAAAAGCTTTATGCACATGATGCTGGAGATGACGACAGTGCATGTACACATGACCAATGGAAGAGTAAATTCCACCAGAAACCTCTTCACATATAATTCTATAGGAAGTGATATCACAGTCTGAAAAAACGCTCATAAAAGGATGTATAAACAGTGACATAGGTCTACGATAAACTGGATTTTGAGCAGCAGAACTTTTTTTCAGTGTTTTTACACTTGATCAGGTAAACATGCTTGGGTCACCCAAAAGCAAATGCCTGACTGAGCACAACCCATTGGCTATCTCCTTAGAACTTTTTGCTTCAGCTACGCAGCAGTGCCAAAGAGGGGATAGACACAGATTTCTGTGAATAAAAACTGTGTTAACTTTGTTAGAAACAGCAAACAATGCAAGATGTGTTGGCAGCAGCAACAAGTTTGTACAGAGGTACTACGAATTTTGGAATGGAAGGCAGATGTGTCGGTACAGTCATTTACACAGACTTATCACCTTGACTTAGCCTCCGCCCCACACATCTTTGCAGCCTTCATCCTAAAAAGAGGGGTTTTATTAACAAGGTAACACACTGGTCTTCAGCAAAAGTTGGTCACATAAGCAATCTCTTCTGCTCAAGTCCTGTGAAACTGCTCCCAGCTGAAATTTACTGAGGGAAGTTATACAAAGGTTGCTTTTGCCAAAACTCCTCTCCCACAAAAGGATATCAGCACTAATCCAGCAACAAACAGTGCAGCATTTCTTCTAAGACTGAACATTTGCTGACCAAAACCCATGTACATACCTGTTCAATCCAGTGGCAATTTTCTTGATAGAGATAATACTGAAGAAAGGGGATGGTAGTAATACCTCAGGTCATTAATTTCTCTAACTACTTCTTCCTGAAATCTATTGTAAAGAAAATACAGAGTTGTTAAAAGTTAGAAAATCAGACCTTAAAAATTTTCTTGACATAGGTCAACAATTAGAGTGATTTCAATGCATGGCCTTTTAGGATATAATAGGAATAGTAAATGTAAGGTCCTAGTAATTATTTTTTCTAAATCAAGCAAAGGTCAGCAGAACTAGAAATCAAAGACAAATATATAACAATGATTTGAAATACTAGGAAACCTAGAAAGAGACAGGAGACAAACTTAAAGCATGAATGGTGGTGCATAATTATACAAATGAATTTGCAGAGTAAGTTACATGCAAAACTAACAGTCAATTCTACTTGAAGTACAAGAAACATCCTATTAAGAGTCAACATTTGCTCTGTGCTGTTTGGAATACTCTATAGACCTCTGGGCATCTCCATACCACGAAGATATTGACAAATTAGAGGGACTGCAGAAAACAGAAGCAAAAATAGTCAGGAAAGAAGAACTGACTTGTGAGAAAAGATTGACTCATTAGGGAGCAAGTATTCAGAGTCCCTAATTAAGTGTGAAGCCAGTTCCTGTGGTGAAATATTTTTTTTAACCCCTTAGAAATTTAGATAGAAAAAACTAGCCTTATATGAAAATAAACACAGTTTCTCTGAAGATCACTGCAGAGTTTTTTGTAGGTTTTTTTTTTCAAACTCAGGAAAAATTGTTTTTGCATTACAGGTCTGTTACTTACATAAATGTGATATGATATTGCAGTCTTCAGCTGCCATCATACGTGATCTTTTGAGTTGTCCCTTTGTTTTTAAGAGTCACAGTCAAGCAAAGTTATTAAAGGTTTGCTAGGACTGATGGCAATGACCTCTGTATGTGCTTTGTTAATGCTTCATATTTTGAAGATTTTCTGGGACTTCTTTTAGTAGCTTGAGGACCTTCATTTTTTGTTGTCAGACTTTGGTAAGAGAAAGGTACAAGTTGGGGAAATACCTTTTCCTTGTTTCAGGAAATGAGTCATAAAACATACTAAAAACACCGATTCCCCTCAAGTTCTTCAATAAGATGATGACAGTGTATCACAGTGGTAAATGGATAATCAAGAGTTGCTCCCATGCTCGTGCTGGTGCTTGCCTGGAAAAGGAAGCTCTCCAAGTTGTCTTATTTATGTGAATGAGAACAATGCAGGGAAGAGAGGTACAGAAACAGAGATCTGAAGTTGACATTTGAAAAACCTGTGATGGAGTGTGTCCTTCTATTATTGGATGGGGAACTTGCTACAGGAACACATAAAAGAGTTTGTGTTTACCTGGTTCTTTTGTTCTTACCAAAACAAAAACTGCAGCAAAACACCTAGAAAATTAAAAATTTTGACTTGTGGTTTTGGGTTTCTATTTTAAAAGGACTAGGTTTCAAAATGTCTGATTCCAAAAGGATTTCTTTATTGACTTTGCATAATCATGGGTATTTGTATTCCTCCTAGACACACCTATATATTCCTTCTGACACACCTATACTATATTTGGTAAATCAGAATGAAGAACATAACCTCCTACTTACTGGCCTGTTGCGTTCTGCAGGTGATGAGCAAGAGACTGTTATCATCAATGAATGAGGTACAGACAGGGAATGACAGAGGACTTAACAGGCGGCCTAAAGTAAGGTGGGCTAAAGCACGAGGGTGAGAAAACTGAAGGTCCTCACTAATTTTCTGGGGAATATACCTTTCTCATTTCAAATCTAAAGATAAGAACCCAACATAAGAAGGACATGGACCTGCTGGAGCGTGTCCAGAGGAGAGCCACGAGGATGATCCGAGGGCTGGAGCACCTCTCCCATGAGGAGAGGCTGAGAGAGTTGGGGCTGTTCAGCCTGGAGAAGAGAAGGCTCCGGGGAGATCTTATTGCGGCCTTCCAGTACCTAAAGGGGGCCTACAGGAGAGCTGGGGAAGGACTTTTTACAAGGGCATGTAGTGATAGGACGAGGGGGAACGGCTTTAAGCTGGAAGAGGGCAGGTTTAGATTAAACATTAGGAAGAAGTTTTTCACTTTAAGGGTGGTGAGGCACTGGAACAGGTTGCCCAGAGAAGTTGTTGAAGCCCCGTCCCTGGAGGTGTACAAAGCCAGGCTGGACGTGGCCTTGGGCAACCTGGTCTAGTGAGAGGTATCCCTGCCTATGGTAGGGGGGTTGGAACTCGATGATCTTCAAGGTCCCTTCCAACCTAAACCATTCTATGATTCTATGATAATGCTGACTGTCAAGTTAGGGAAAAGATGTGCTTGCCAGGCTTCTACAAGAACTTGATGAGTTATAACTACCCTTGAGTCTCAGGCTTTTGCTCTGTTGTTCTGCTTGCCAGAAGGCACTGGCAAACACTTCTGACGGAGAACACTCACCAGAGGACCAACCCCCAGCATTGCCAGTATGCAAAGAGTGTCAACCAGTCCACTTCAGGAGTGCCTTGAAGATTCTGGTTACTTCTTCATCTGTGTAACGAACGTATTAGTCTGACCAGTCTAGTGCACCTTATTGATCATTACTCCTTCAGGCATGAAGCACCATGTTTATCAGGTCACTCCATGCTGGCTTGGTTAATAGGCAAAAATAAGGAATAAAACAATAATTTTCCCTACTAAAAAAAACCCCAAACTGACTAAATAAATAAATCAATCCTAGATTATTCGAACCAGTCAGGATTCTCTTTGGTTGCTTCTAGCCAGTTTGTGCTTCTAACACTTCACAAAGTTTGTGACTCAGCCTTCCCCCTCTTCTTCATGCCTGCAAAATTTCTTACAATGACTTCTTTTGTATTGCACATGTTTTGAAAGATGGATATTTGCTGATGATACCAAGCTGTTTGGCAAGGTAGACACGCTGGAGGGGAGGGATGCTGGAGGGATGGACAGGCTGGAGAGGTGGGCCCAAGCTAACCTCATGCAGTTCAACAAGGCCAAGTGCAAGGTCCTACATCTGGGTCGGGGCAATCCCAAGCACAAATACAGGCTCGGCTGGGAATGGCTGGAGAGCAGCCCTGTGGAGAAGGACCTGGGGGTGCTGATTGACGAGAAACTCAACATGAGCAAGCAATGTGCGATCGCAGCCCGGAAGGCCAACCGTATCCTTGGCTGCATCAAAAGAAGTGTGGCCAGCAGGTCAAGGGAGGTGATTCTGCCCCTCTACTCCGCTCTCGTGAGACCCCAGCTGGAGTACTGCATCCAGCTCTGGAGTCCCCAGCATAAGAAGGACATGGACCTGCTTGAGCGTGTCCAGAGGAGAGCCACGAGGATGATCCGAGGGCTGGAGCACCTCTCCTATGAGGAGAGGCTGAGAGAGTTGGGGTTGTTCAGCCTGGAGAAGAGAAGGCTCCGGGGAGATCTTATTGTGGCCTTCCAGTACCTAAAGGGGGCCTACAGGAGAGCTGGGGAAGGACTTTTTACAAGGGCATGTAGTGATAGGACGAGGGGGAACGGCTTTAAGCTGGAAGAGGGCAGGTTTAGATTAAACATTAGGAAGAAGTTTTTCACTTTAAGGGTGGTGAGGCACTGGAACAGGTTGCCCAGAGAGGTTGTTGAAGCCCCATCCCTGGAGGTGTTCAAGGCCAGGCTGGACGTGGCCTTGGGCAACCTGGTCTAGTGGGAGATGTCCCTGCCACAGGTTGGAACAGGGGGTTGGAACTCGATGATCTTCAAGGTCCCTTCCAATCTAAACCATTCTATGATTCTATGATTCTATGATATTCTCTCTCTCTCTGTCTTGAGTAGGACATGTAAGATGGATGGACATGACTGAGTTACTGTATACATCTCTCCATTTCCAAGCTATGGTCTCCATTCATATTTACTTACTCCTTTATGAGTATTCGTTTACAGTTTATGCTGACTGGGCACTTGGGTGTCACATGGAATAAGACAAAACTAAATTATTTTCTTCTTGCTCTTCTTTCATTCATACTAGATTGCTTAATTTCCACATTACATTACAAAGGCCAGATCTATTCTTCTCCTACATATGAATACCTACCATGATTATATATTGATAATACTGAAAATAGAGAGACAAGGTTGTATTTCAAGTATTATCTTTTTTTCTTAAAGTAAATAAGACTCAAAATCAGTTCTGAAACTCCACCCTCAATTTACAAAATGTGTGTATGTATTGCTGCATATACCGTATATTAGATTACCCACTGCTATAGAATCCGACACAATTGGAAGGTTAAATGGTGACAACCAAGTTTTGATTGCAAAAGACCTTGGTGTGTATGGCAAATCAAGTTGTTAAACTTTATTTATTTGTGATCGTAGACTTAAAATGGCCAGAGTTTTATGAAAATACAGTAAAATACAGCCACTTCTTAAGCAGTCATACATTATGCCAAAGCTTTAAAAATAATTTTAAGCTTCAGATAACTTAATTTTAAAATGAAAAGAATAAAAGACTCTCAAACAAACCAGTGATTTAAACTCAAATGACATAATCCCTTGTTAAAAATCCACAACTCCCAAAAATGTTTTTTCTTATGTTAACCCATGCAATTTTAGTAAGGATTTCTTTTTAATCAAACACAAAACAAGTTTCAATATTTATTGATTTTTTTTGGTAACTGATTCCATGTTTTCTAATCATTGCCTGTTGCAACATGATATTTTCAGAAAAATGCCTGCTAGAAAGTTTAGACATGGTAGTTCAACTGTAAGCTTCTGGGGACATCCACGTTGTATTATGCTTGGCTTAGAATGATCAACTCCTGCTAGATTCAGCAAAAATAAAGCACAATGACCTCTTCAGCTGGACACTTCAGCAGCTGGTCTATAACTTAAGCAGAGTTTTGCTTTACGCTTTCTAAACTGTCCTGGGGATTGAATAGACAACATATAAAAATATGACAGGAAGATGATGGATTATGGGTCATAAGTCTCATTTCAGCCATACAAATAAAACATCATGCTTGTGTGTTATGATAATACATTTAATGGACAGAAATTAGCAGATGTTGATTGCATTCTAGTGCGCACAGCATACCAAAAATCACAGAGGAATGTTTAAAAGATTGTAAAAAGACTGTGCCATTGGATGCCTGTAAAGCAGAGTTAAAGTAGCAAAACCACAGGAAAGACAGTTTGGTAGTTGTCTGGCTTTGGTTTAATCGTTCCTCTCTGCCAAATGCAGTCATTAAAGTGTAACAACAATTGTATGTATTTTAGTTTAAAGTGAATGGTAATGCTTTTTCTGCCCCTTCCTAAGTAATACTTTATAGCTGTCAAAACATAAGGTTGTGGCAGACTCTTCTGAAAATAAAACTTAAGACAAGCTTAGGAAAAAAAAGCATGAATGAAACTTTGTAGTTCAGTGCCATTCAGAATTCTATAAATTATCCAATATAACATATAAAAGCACCAAGATTTGGCCCTGCTCAGTTACAACTTGGAACAAGCTTTTATACATAATACATATATATGCACACAAAGAGAAATGCAGTTTCATACAAGAACTACCTCTTTAAAGATTCAGATGTGAAAGCTAGATTTACTTCTTTAAAAGAAAGACTTGGGTGTACAGCATGTGTTGAAATCCACTTTAACCCTTTTTCTAATCAGGTAACATTTATTTTCAGGACCCTATGAATCTTGACAACTTTAGAATTCTATCACCATTCACTGGATTTTAAAATTCCCTGTTTTCATATGCGGCCTCAAGCAGTAACTTTTGTCCTTGGCTAAACCCAGACTTAGTGACAAAACTAATGGGTGTGCTCTTTGTTTTCATTAACAAATTGATGAGATCTGGATATAAGCTTTTTCTTTACTGTTTGGCCTCTTCCCAATCATATAACTAGACCATCTGTATAAGCATTATCTGCCATAGATTCATTTAAATGTGGATTTAGAAATGTAGTTTAATTCAACCAGATAATCATGAGATAATATATGTAGGAAAGATTGCTTTGTAGATGCGCATATTATATTGAATTTGTATGTACTTTACTGGAAATATAGGAATTCTAAGAAAAAATATACAAATTATTGTAATGTAGAATAAGGATCCTACGTGTCTGTGCTGTTGATTTTATCACATTGTATGCCTCGTAGTGAATGGCAGCCTGTAGTAGGGTGTGTGTTGAGGTGTTAACAGCCTAGTTTAGATTTGCCCTTGTTCTAATTTTTTTCATGGTCATGGCTATTGTAGGCTTCACTTATGGTGGAAGAAAGGCGCTTGACGTATGAGAAGTCCATGAGTGGTCATTGCATGCAATACATTGAAACACGAAGGCCTATTCTACCAGTTCTGCAACACAATTTGAAACAAAAAAAACCAGGGAAACCAAATGGTAACTGCCCATCTCCATTAATTCTTATACCTCCTTTCACTGGTGGACCACCATGAAGGGAGTTCCTCAAAAGGTTAGCTATAAGAAGGACACTAGGTGGTTATTAACAGTAGAGACTTACTTTAATTATCATTTTCACATTTTCTATTTAGGCTTTTTGCATGAAATTTACAAATCACAAAAAACCTCAAATGATAATTTTTGAGCTATAAATTTTGTTTTCAAATTCCAATTTAAATCTTCTCCCAGTGTCCCCAATGAAACAATTTGGCAGAAAGTACCAGGACATGATATTGTGTTATTGTCATTCATTTGAGATAGCAGCCAAAAGTTATAGGAATAGGTGAGTGTTTCAGGTCTCACAATATTTCCATCTTTCGGTACTTTGGGAATACAACAGATATTTAGCGATGCATTTTAGTTATTTCAAGTATCTACAAATTGTACCTTGTGTAAAACTGAAAAGATTGCGGTATTTTGTCTTGAAATCTTAACTGTGATTATGGGACTTTGTACGTTGTTTTCCATTTGCTGTCTTAGCTTGTATTAGGATCGCCATATTTTTCTTTGATCTGCAAAATCATTGGCAGCATGGAAGGTCTGGGCAGGAATTTGCTGTTTGTTTACTTTTCCAATACAAGTACAGGAATCTATCCAATGAAATTTAGAGGATCCATGTTCAAAACACATGAAGGGATGTGTAATAACTAGGACATCTGTGGAACTCCTTGCCAAAGGACATTGTGGGTTTACAAGTTTCCAAGGACAGTAGCTGAATTTGATGGAAGAAGTGTGTTGAGGATTGCTGATAGAGAGAAACCATATTTGTCTCAAGATGGCTCCTGAGTTGCAAGTAGTCCGGGACTTGCTCTACTCAAGAGAAATAGCATACCTTCTTTTTCTCTGTTCCTACTCTTGTGAAGGCACACATTTTTTGTCATTGCTGAAGAAAGAATTCTCCTTCAGATGGACTTCCAGTCTGATTTGATACAGCCATTCTTTAAACAATTTCCTGCTTTTCATTTGACCTAGGCTATTTCCTCAATGTCATATTCTTTTCTGTATTGGAATGATTGATTCATGGGAGAAAACATTTTCAGTTCCCAGAATTTTCTGTTCATCTTGCTAACAATGTGTATGGTTTGCTGTTCTTTGGAGAATTTCTGAGCATTGAAAGATCTTGTGGTAGGCACTGAGATGAGGTATACTCAGAACAATGCTTTGTGCCTCTACCCCAAATACCTCTTTCCAGATTTGTTGCTGACACATCTACTTCAATGTAGTTATTTCCACAGAAGAAAATTGTTTTAAAATAAACAAACATTGTAATATGTAAATAAAATCTGAAATTTTAATGATCTATCTGTTTTAGGTATTTCGTACTATGCTATAAATGGTAATTTGAAATTTGTTATCTTTGCATGCATTTCTAAGATTAAAAATATTAGAGCTTTGTTTAAACCCTTTGGAATTACAAATATAGAAGGAAAAATCTATTAAATGTCATGAGCATTCAAAATCTTCCCTGGATTTTAATTCCTTATTTTGAGCCATTTTTATTATGGAAGTCAGACCCAATGACATGCACTATGCTCTATCTCACAGTTGACAATACAGTACCATCAAAATCATAATTGTTAAAAAAAAGAAAGATTAAACATCTTACTCTACAAGTAATACATAATGTCATATACCTATTACTAAGAAGGCCCATCTTCTATGACCAAAGAGAATAACCTGATTTGAACTAAAAGAACTGAATAGAATTGTTAAACAATCCTTTGCATTTTAAGCAACATTTAATTAGAAACACACTTTAACCACCAAAATGATAAAAATCCAAGAGATTAAAATTTGAGTGTCAATTATCATAAAATTCATCATTGTAATTCTTATTAAAACTCAGTGTTTAGATAGGTAATGATTTTATAATATGGCAATTTGCATAAGGAGCCCTGAGATGGCTTATTATTTCGATCCTACACAATTACAATTCTAGCTCCATACATCAGAGCTCTTAGCAATGTAAAATCACTGTGCTAATTAATAAGCCATTTACTGACTGCAGCTAGTTATGGTGGTCCTGCAGCTGACCTTACGGAAGATGAGCCATCTCTGAAGTGCCTGTGTGTAACTACAAACATAATGATGTGCCAGGAGGGAATCATTAAAAATAATTTACACAAGCCTTCATTTACAAGATCTTTTGATAGCATGCTTCCCCGGTGTTTAGATCCACAGTGCAACCCCTACCATTTGGAAAGTGCCAAGCAGGAGAGTGAACGAGGATACCTAAGTGGTTAATTAAGAGCCATTCGGACGCCACAAGAGCCTCCTGAAAAATCCCTCTGATGTCTGCTGTGTCAAATGTCTCTCACAGGCAAAACCACAAGAGGTAGCTGCCATAGCAGGCTAATTATTGGGGACCAGGAGCAGCTGAGAATGGCCTGTCACTGAGTGCTTGCTGTGAGCACCCAAGCCCAGGACTGAGCAGAGCACGCTTTTGTGTCATTGGGCTTGAGAGAAACAGTGGAAATGAAATGCTGTGATAATCAGAAGTGATTGAATAAACCATAAAAGTGTGCAGTTGTAGATGAAATTGTTCACTCGTGCTGTTTGATGTATTTTGTAACTTTTTACACTTTACCCTTATTCTGCTTCCAACGTGTATTTTTTTAAGACTTTCATTTTGAATGCTTTTAAGAAAACAATAACTTTCAAAGGCCTTATAGGGATGAACAAAGATTTCAAAACATCAAAGATAATTTTTATGACATAAAAATAATTTCAAACTACATAAAAAGAACCGAAAAGATTTTTTTTTTAAGAAAAACACATTTAATCACGCTGCATCATGAGACTGCAGGAGAAAATATGAACATACACACAAAATAGTCTTCTAATTTCAGTACAGTAAGAACAACTAGCAAGACTAAAAGAATATGTCACTGCTTTCCTCACAGCAGTTAGAAACAAACATCATGAAAAAACGTAACTCATGATTTATTTCTCCTTCAGCCGAGTCCCCGCAAGGTGGAAGAACAGAGCTATTTCCTTATGTGGCATTTTAGTAGTTTAGTGGTATTCAATTGGTTTGCTGACCTACAAGGGATTTTCTGAATCTGCATGGTGGATATGTGTTCTTCTTGCCAGCTTGTTTGCTCATCACACAGCTAAGAGCAAGTGGTTCATACTCAGTGTGCAGACACTTTCCAAGCCTGTCTGATGCCTTATAAGTTTCTTGTCTGAGGTGCCTTGCACAAGCATTATGTGAGACAGCAGCACGAGCACACTTCTTGTGTGATCCTTGCTAGTGCATTGTGGCTGAGTGCCAAGACTGTGACTGGGAAGAATCAGTTTACTAAAGGCGGAGGCAGCAATGTGGTTGCTCTGTGCCTGTGTTTGCGTGTCCGCAGCTGTCTGGGAGAAAGAGGGAAAGAGGAATCCACTGTGTGTTTGGCATTACTGGAGAGAGTCCAGCATAGGGCAACAAAGATGATTGAGGGATTGGAGCATCTCCCTTATGAGGAAAGGCTGAGAGAGCTGGGACTCTTTAGCCTGGAGAAGAGAAGGCTGAGGGGAGACCTTATTATTGCCTATAAGTATGTAAAGGATGGGTTGAAGGAGGATGGAGCCAGACTCTTTTCAGTGGTTCCCAGTGACAGGATGAGGGGCAACAGGCATAAGCTGGAACACAGGAAGTTCCGTTCAAACACAAGAAAATACTTTACATTTTGAGTGACAGAGCACTGTAACAGGCTGCCCAGGAAGGTTATGGAGTCTCCTTCTCTGGAGATTTTCTGGACCTGCCTGGATGCACTCCTGAGTAATGTGCTCTAGGCAATCCTGCTTTAGCAGAGGAGTTGGACTAGATGATCTCTAGAGGTCCTTTCCAACTCTGAACATTCCGTGATTCCATGATTTCACCAATGATACTGACAGGATTTATAAGTTTGCGTGTGAGATTTTGTGAAATATAGCCCATTTTGGCAGCTTTATTGTAGTAAGAGGAGAATTACATTTTCTAGATGGAAACCACCCTTTTCAGGATCTCTGTGATGTTTTCATTTGAAATCTATTAGACTTTGTCTCATTTTTAAAAGAGCTATATAAATAAATTCTCACAAATTAGAAAATACCTACACACTTCTTTATAACCACATCCCTTTGCAGAAGGAAAATATCTTTTTTCTAATAACACTACATGTTTCTCAAAGGCATAAAAGAAATGGCTTCTTTCTAAAACTCTCAGATGATTTTGCATAATTGAATTGAGTAGAATTCATCTTTCCTTGCTGCAAGTAAGATGCATTGTTCAAGGCAATAATTTGGCCTCCTTCTGTAATCAGTGGAGATGGACAGCTTCAAATGGGAGGTTGGTTCAAGCCAGCTACATTACACCTCTCTCATTAGACAAGGAAAATCACTCTCTCACCACAGGGTGGGAATTTTAAGTGGCTAAAATTCTACTTTTCTATAGTTTGTCTATAGTCTGCAGAAGTGGTGAGAATTGCAGCCATACTTCTGAAAGCAGAAGACCAAGACACAGAGGAAAAGTTGGGGCAGTAGTGCCATGAATGCAGACCAGATTCTGTTTCCAGGCTTGACTGGCTCTATGCTGCTCATAAGTACAGAGAGACAGTGGGGCAAAACCTCAGCCTGCGGCTCCACCCTGGGGTCTTGCAGGGAGGCAGAACTGCGTTGGGGTCACGTGAGCTTTCATGGCTATTGTCCTTTACTGGAAACATGACAGTCACTTTCGTCTGGGCCATCATCACCTGCAACAGCTTCATGCAGTTTAAACCAGCACCTCTTGTCAAACACCAAGTTATGATGAAACAACTAACCATCTGTTTAACTGACCCAGGCATATGCTTGGGCATATTCTTGCAGAGATTTTTTTGTATTATTATTTTTCAATCTACTCCATTTATTGTGGCTGGTGACGTTGTTGCTAGTTTTACTGGCAAGCAAAATGAGAGATGATGATAGTATGCCAACGACTTCCCAAAATAATACCAGCAATCAAAATTTGACCAAATTAGTGACTGCTTTATCACCAAGTCAGTACTATATTTGAATAATTCTGTATCATTTAAAAGTTAAAATCTCTAATCAACACGCCCTATGCTTTGATCTAAGAGGCACATACGATAGCCAACACTGTCAGGTGAATTACATAACCTGTAGATACCATTGAATAGTACAAAAATCACTAAAACAAACTGTACTTTGAATGCAGACTTCCAGTCTTGCAGTTATAAGGGAGAAGAAGAGATAATAACATATCAACTATTATTCAGTGATTTTTTTTTCTGTATGTGCGTTGAGATGCATATTTGCCTGCAATTGTATGCAAAGGATCTTACAGAGCTAGAATTTTAAAGATAATTTGATAAATAGCTGTGCCTGTTGGGTTATTTGTCTGACAGACAGACCTTTTTAGAGACACCAGTATGGTTAAAAGCTAAATGCCCTGCTTTTCAAGTGACAACAATCAGCGTGTCACACAAATGATATTGTTCATCTAGGGAGCTAAGTAACTCCCACCTGCTAATAAGTAAAGAGAGGTGAAAAATATAGCACATGGCACTATCATGACACATGTAATAAACAGAAGTTCTCATCCTTACACACCTTTGCTGCTAACTTTGTTTTTAATATTTTGAGTCTGTCTTCTTAATACAACTAAGAGTATATTGACAACGAAAAGAGGTGCAGTGCAAAGGGAAAAACAATTGGCTTATGGTGCAGCAAAAGAAATTTTCTTGAGCTCATAATTGTAGTGGTGTTAGAAAAAGGAGGTAAAAAAGAACTAGCCATTTCTGCTGATACAGTGTTAATCCCCCAAAACAGATTATTTCCACACTTTTTACAGCCAGGTGAACTTCTGAAAGGAAAAGGGGAAATTCATGCTTCCAATTTAACAATATTGATTTTAAGGTTTAAAAATTTGCTTTCTAAAGGCCAGCTCTGCTTGTCTTGATCATATACATAATCCCACTGAAGCCAGGAGAGGTGCTCTTGTGAGTGAGGGAAATCCCATACGGGTTTAACTTTGTGCTTAATGCCAGCCCAGATGTTGCTCTGATTAAAGTCAGCAATAAAAACTCTTGTTACTCTGAATGATGCAAGATGAGACCAGTTGTGAAGTCTTGGTGAACCTTTGTCAATTCTGCTAGATTTCCACACGTTGTAGATCAGGCCCTAAATTGTCTAACTTCATCCTGGCCCCAAGTGTGAAGTCATTCCCTGGGGAAAATCTCCACTGAAATCACTAATATCTCTGCTTGGGAAAGGATTGCAAGAGCAGATGTTAGTGTTTGCCTTGAGGAATATCCAGCATATTTGAGCAATCACAACATATAGTGAGATGGAAAGATAACACCAGAATAAAAAAAAAAAAGCCATTCTAAATGCCTACTCTTCACTGTGTTTGGGTTATCTTATTTAGGAGGAAGTGTTGTATTTCCTGAAGATCATCACCTGTCATTAAAAGGGAATCTCTGACTGCATACCTACACGATTTTAGGGAGAGGGGAACACTTCTGTGCATTCCTTTTATTTTCATAAGTATACAAAGAAGTAAAACTTCATTTTCTCTTCTTTCATCCCCATCTTTTTTCCTTCTGTTTTTAAAGAAACTCAATTCCATAGAGCCAATAGCTAATAAATGTTTAATACTTATATGTTAAATAAAAAGGTTTTATTTTTATGCAGACAGCATAACCTTGCTGGCTTAACACGACTGTGGCAAGCAACATTTATTTTATTTTGTTTAATTAGTATTCAATTCAGGTCTTTTTAATGAGATGAAAATTAAAGTTTCTACATTTAATACCATGTTTTCATGCTTGCCAAGCTCCAGGAATTTAGTGAATAAATACTCCCAATGGACTTCCAGAAAATGTTTCTTTGAAGGGGGCCATGAAATGTACTTTTAAGCATCCCCGTTGCTACTACCTGAAATTTGAAAAGACAGCTAGTCCAAGGTCCCAGGCTAACTCCTTGTGTAGTCAACAAGAATCTTTTCTGGACTTGATAGAGCTTTATCCACCCCATGGCTGTTAGAAAGACAAATTATGCAATTCTCCAATCGGTTGACGTATAGGAATTTAACAGAGGTCCTAAAGGTAAAGTACTAGTTTTCAACTTCTCTAGTGCCAGTTCAGCTGAAGGCACAAACCCAGCAGTATTTTATTCTAAATATATAGAATGAAGAAACAGTGAATTAAACAAATAAGTCCTAATATGGGTTGTATGTATCTGAAGCTTACATATGAAATATATCCGATACAATAGAAAATATTTTTCTCCTATTTTTCCCCTTTCAAAATTCTTAAATATATAAGAAGCGATTGGACAAAAAAGCGGTGGTCTTAATCACTTGAAAAGGTTAAATATGTTCTTGTCTCCAGCTAAATATAAACAAGACTTCATTTTCCTGTTCATTGTATCTTATAACAGTTATTTTGTCTTCCTTGGCAGTTTCCAAAGAACTAGTCAGCCCTTTTAATTTATAGCAAATTCTTTTCTTCATTTTTCTTCAAATGTGTACAGTAACTTTTTAAACTGTTTTAGCCAAGGAATAAGCAATAGAAAATGCAAAATCTGTGTCCTTGCTGTACTTTTAAATATTTCAACAGGATGCAGCATCCTTGTTTTTCTTTTTCACATTTTAGATTTATATTTAAGTTTGGAGGAGGTAGAAGGTGAACTAGAAGGGAATGGACACCTTAATTATTTTACATTAATGTATGTAAATACTGTCTTGGGTAAGTTGCTTATTATACCATAGCCATTTACTACACACAAATCACTTCCAGTAAGAACAGAGAAGTATGAAAACACATTCTTTGATAAGGATTTTTGAATCACACTGAAGGTATCTGAACCATTAAAAAATCATTGAGAATCTACAGAAGTCAAGCAAAAATTTTTTTCAATCGGTTTTCAGACAGGCCTGTATAGTAGTAGTCAATGTCTTATTCAGTCCTGCAGAATTTGAGTTTTCCACAACATAGATGGAAAGATAAAAGAAATTATTTGTGTGAAATTGCATGGACAAATAATTTATATGAAAGTATAATACAATCTTATAATTAACCATGCAGGAGAGGATGGTAAGTGGAAGAACACTTTTGGGAATGGAGAAGTTAGTGAATTGTTGCTCTTCAGTATGTTCTGATTACACTTCCTCACCTTTCCCATATGCCATAGTGGTAATAACAGATAGAACTTGGAATAAAGGGCATACTGCTTCTTGGTCTACTCTCTTAGTCTATGTGATCTGATTTCTTGTTTCTCACCTTATTGCCATCAGTGGGAGTGTATATTCTGGGAGGTTTTCCACCTTTTCTTTCCAATCTCCTATTCTGGTGGTCAAAGGTGTATACTGCTCTTAGTTCTCCTCTTACAAGGCAAAAAATCAATATTAGTATTAAATGAATATTAACATATAACAAGCAATCACCGAATTTCCATGAATACGGTGACTTCCTGATGGTAGACAAAAAAAACTATGCTGAAATGAAGCTGTCTTGGTTTGAGATGGAAAGACAACGTGCAGATAAAGTGGGTTTGGATACCAAAGTATGTTAATCACAGATATATGCAATTTTATG